>CM038715.1:5812262-5827262 GCA_021613375.1 Megaleporinus macrocephalus | reverse complement strand
GTCTCCATTTTGTTCACGCCTACCATTTCGGGCTGTGGTCTTCTGGTGGTATTATGGAGGGCTCCGGTGAAATACGGACCCGGCTTTTAAGGAGGTTTAGTAAATAATTCACTCTGCAGTGTCGCCACCGCTTGCAGCATCGTTTCTTTCTCTCCCTCTGAGACACCTGCCACAGATACTAAATGTAAGTGGCTGTACATACATACATATATAAATATATATATATATATATATATATATATATATATATAAATATATACACACACACTACTACTTTTAGGAGCACTTTACAATTTCATTTCATGCAATTTTCATGCAATTCCCTAACAATACTGTCCATTTCACAATTAATGTAAGTGTATCAGATGATTTTTAAAGAATAAAAATTTTTGTATTAAAGCCTATTTTTGTATAGAGGCTTATTTTACATATAGTCCTATTATCAGTAATTCTCAGTCCTCTGTCTAAATCTCCTGGTACGACCACCAATCCAAGTTAAGGATGTTATTGGACTAATTGGTTGTTAGGGCACTCTTGCTCAATTGTGATGCACAGCTGAAAAACATTCTACTAATAAGTGAGTATAAAAGGGAGAACAACATTCTAGGTTAGTTTAGTATCTGAAGATCAGCAGTTGATGTCTTGCTGAGCGACTCACAATGACCAGAAAGAAACAACTTCCTTTAGAGACCCGTCAGTCCATTGTTGCGTTAAGGAAGAAGATACTCCATTGAAATTTATATATATTGGCTTGTACATCTGGTACAGCTGCTCACAGAAGAACAAACTCAAGGCTCCTCCTTGTCTGCTTACCAACCCCGAACCCTCAGCTCTTGACTTTACAGAGCTATTTTTCATTCGTAGGTGCTGTACGTACCCCCCCCCCCCCTCCTCTCGACCACCTCCTCTCATGGACAAGCAACAGCAAGAAATCCTGACTCACCAAGATTTTCTTGTTTGAAGATCCTTCCTGTCCTTTCCACTCTGGAGGTGAATCATGAGCACCGTGATGCATAGACACTGTTTGTATTATTTTTCATGAGCTGACTGGTTGTGTCAGTGCGAGGAAGCTCTCTCCGGCTCTCTCCGGCTCGTGAAAATGTGGAAGCGGAGTCGGCCCAAAAGTCCCCGGCTCTCCGCTTTTGTTGCGGAGACAAAAGTGCCTGACGGGGATTTTTGTGCGCGCAAATGATGATGATCATGATAAATTCTCTCAAAATGGCTGGCTCTTTATCATTCAGCCTTACCTCAGACTATTTCCTCATTTTATGCAGTCAGTGTTCTTGTGGAAAAAAAAAAGAGAAAAAAGTAAAAAAACGCAGCGTTCATCAAAAAGAATAGAGAATAGTGTTGGGGGGGGGGAAGCAGGGCTGCAGAGTTTTTGTTATCAAATTGATCATTATAAGCTTTATCTCACTCGCAGCGCGGCGGGGAAAACAAACGGTGCTGTCAGCCAACGCACATCACCCATAACTCCTCGTCCTTTTCGCTCCATAAACAGTTGTTCTAGCCGCGCCGACCTTGGCGAGAGAGATAAATAAGTGGAATTAATTTGTTGCTGGGGCGACAGGGAGGCGTAACGAAGAGCATCGCCTGTTATTAATGTCCCCCTGCCTGTAGCGGCACCCCAAGGACCCGTGGGTGCTCGGAGAGGAGGTCAGGGGAGAGAGCGAGAGATGTACTGGTGCAATGGGCAGCCTGGTGGGCAGACTCCTCTCCGTGCGGAGCCCCGCGGGAAAGACATATGATCTGCCAGATTGACGCCAAATTAGACTGGAAGCTGGTAGAGACGCCGAAGGCTCTCCGTCTCTCCGTCTCTCCGTCTTTTTCACGATCAGCGACACCGAGGGAAGAGGGCGCGTGGCTCTATTTGATAATAGCAGGCTCGGGGATTGTCCTTGAAGGTGTGCGATTAAGCGTAGGCAGCCGGTGCCCTGGAATGCAGGCAGACAGATTCCGGGTGTGCGTAGGATTACGCGTGGTGCTTTGGATACAGTAGACAGTTCAATTGGATTATATGCATTAGCGCAGTTTCTTCTAATGAGCAGTAAATAACATATATCTGTGCAGTCCAGACCTCATACCCTAGTTTGGATAATTGACCCTGGTAAGTGCTCGGGCAGCGTCGTGTAGCTGGTGATTGACCTCCGTAAATATAACCTCAGTAAATATGTCACGCAGTGCTGGAGGAGGCCCTTTCCTGATACCTTTCATTGGCAGCCAGCTCGCAGACCTGGTAATTAGCTTTAATTTCCTGCTTTTATAGCTCGTCATTAAAATTAAGCCCCCTAGTAACACATTTACTGCTTTTCTCAGGAACAGTAGATGTTCCCACAAAAAAAAAAGGAGCCACTTAAGCAAAAATTTACATTTTATTGGTTATTCAGACAGCGTTCGGGTGTAATGTGATGAGTACGCCGCGCAAGTATTTGTATCTATCTAATGGAACAGTCCGTCCGACGTTACAATGTGAAATGGTGCTTGTCAATGAGACTAATTAGCGCAGCTATGATGCCAGTGTCTGCTCACTCGCCACACAGTGACCACACCGGCGAACAATGGAGAGGATGAGTGGAGACAGCAATTATATCATCAAGCCCACTTCTCTCTGGAGGAGGTATAAATCTCTACACATGGTCAGAGGAAGTATTGCTTTGCACGTTCGTTTCAATGGATCACTTATTGCTGTAATTTGAGAAGAAACAGTCTGCTGGATGCCAGGCAGAGCCATGATTAATTGCCTGGCCTGTTGAAATGTGGAGATGGCAGCATCTTGTCCGTGTTTGTATCTGGCCATCAGATCCAGCCGGAGAGGAGAGCACTAAGCTCCCTCTCCAAACACGGCCGAAAGAGAGAGGCGGCGTTTAGGTAGGGATCAGAATCAGAGACTGGAAGAGATTCAAAACGCAAGGCTGGGAGATAATTATGTATTATAAAAACATGAGCAGAAGCATGATCACGTCCAAGTGTTCTCGACGAGGAACTTTTTTCTTTTTTGTTTATTTTTTTAAATACGTACTCCGGTGCATGGAGTTCTTTTTAATCCAGCCAGAATGTTTAGCTGTGGTCTCTCCAGCCAAACGTATGGAGTAAATAAAAAGCTGCCTGTCCACAGCAGTGCCAGCTTACGTAACAGTCGGGGGCTATGTTGAAATAAAGTCGTTATAAACGTAGCAGAAAGATAAAGGGGCTTGGACTGCTACCGGGTCCACGCCACTCACGAATACATGCTTCTGCTTTTCAAAGCCAAGACATTTCTTTGGTCACGACTTGGAAGACAGGTTTCGCTCCATAACCACAGTGTTTCTTTTGATTGTCTCTGGAAGCTTACCCTAGTGCTTGAGGTGTGTTTGCACATTTAGAACATGACCTCGGCTCAAAACAACGTTGTCAGATATCATACAGCCACTGGACGTGACGTATTTTTCCATAACGAGCTTGCTGTTGAAATGTTCCTGAAATAGAAAGAAGTCTTGAGGTATAAATACGGTGTAAGTGTAATTTATGGATTTGTAAGGAGGTTAAAGGTTGATCTACTTAGGGCTGCACCTAACCATTAATTTCATAACCTATTAATCTAACAATTATTTCTTCAATTAATCTAATGACTAAGTTTTACATTTTGTGTGTGTATATATATACATATATATATACACACACACACAAAATGTAAAAATTAGTCATTAGATTAATTGAAGAAATATATATAATGTACATTATATATATATATATATATATATATATATATATATATATATATATATATATATATATATATATATATATATATAAAATGTATTAAATGGTAAGAGTCTACGTTCTGACTCGACTTATAGAGGCACAAATGACACGTAGCCTATACGCCTCACACACAAGAAATTGGACAGTTTGTGGACCAGTGTGTGAACCTACGTGTGTTTTAAAGCTCCCGCGGTATCTAGAACAGTCTTAGGTTCTACACTGGACGATTAAGAAATGGTTAGCAATGCGTAGTCAAGTGACACTACTGAAAGAAACTTGTTAAAGACTCATTTATTCTCAGTGTTAAATACGGATACACACTGAGTCTTCTGTCCGTACTCTGCGTTCATTTCATACCACTGGAGGAGGGCAATGCAAGATATGACCACCTCCATACGGACACGGCGAAGAAGAAACGGGGGACTTTTTGAAGAGAGGTGTACGTTCATTGGAAATGATCCGAAATAGCTTCTCGACGGCGCGGAGACAAACATTTTTTCTTTGTTTTTGAAGTAAATAAAGAACTACGAGATCCTCCACCACCGCCATGTTTGATTTACTCCAAACTGTCCTCTACTGGACGTGTTGCTCAGCAACCATTTAAACGGAGCAAGTGTGAGGGCAGCGACGCTATACTCAGTGCTTAATTTGTGCTGGATGTTGCTGGAACAAGATCCGGCACCTCTCATATTTCAGGTACCTGTGTTCCAGAACTTATTTATGTGGATCCACCACCTCTTAGACGTCTTTGTTTTGTAGGACACCAAAAACTATTCGTCCAGTGGCATCTCTGAGATGTTATGGTTGCAGCTCCTTACTGCGTTCATTAAAGCTAAGATTATTTTATTGTATAGAATGCTACTATGTTAGATAAAGCACTGTTGTGTCTATGCGTTCCAGGACCTTTTCCCTCACTGCCACTTGCTGGATCACCCCACCTTTAGTGTTCCATTACCTGATGTTTTACAAATTAAGCACTGGCTATACTGCTTCAAACTCTCGCAGACGGGGTATAAACCAGCTGCTACATGTTAATAATTAAAAAATCTGTGTTTCTGTGTGAAACACTCCCACAACTTTAGATGCACACAGATGAATCCATGGGTGCGTCCAAAATCGTGTACTTCCATACTGAACAGTACGCAAAAGCAGTGCGCGAGAGTGACTAGGGTGTCCGAATACATAGTGCTTGTCGAGCAGTACGTGAAAAGTCCCCGGATGACGTACTGCACCAGCAGACACTTTTAAGTATGCAGCCCCAGCACACTGTCCTATCCCAGGCTTCCGGAGCCGCGGAGGAATTCAAAGTGGAGGAAGAAGCGTGGTGTAACGCGGTACGCCGGCTGTGTGTACGTAGCTACGGCTAGTAAACTGACGCTACAGGAGTTAGCGCTGATTCTGAGGTAAACAATGACTAAATTCCTCCTGTTTCGTCTCCTTAGAGCTACAGTTAGGCACCGCGTGAGTAGATATTTACACAAACACACAGAACGGTGTCACAAACCGTGATGGTCTGACGTCTTGTGTCACAAACAGTCTCTAAACCCGTCAGTAAAGGGGGCTTTTAAATGAATAGGGGGACCTTTACCGTGATGGTCTGACTGCTTGTGTCTTAGGACGTTGGTAAGATGGTGGATGTAGTGCGTACGAGGTTGTGTGGATACTAAACACTCGAACACTGAAAGAGCAGCACTGCTTTAACGGACAGGCAGAGCGCTCTAGCTCCAACTGAGTACGTACTGATGAAGTACGCGATTTCGGACCACCTCATGCTTTCAGTAGGCGTGGCCATTTTTGCGATGCATAGACGCGTCGCCCCAGCCCTAGATCTACTACTGATTACAGTGTATGTGCTTTTTCACTTTAAAGATGTAGGCCCAGCATGAAGAGCTCTTTATGGAACATGAAAATGGAATTCTCTCTGAAACGCTGCTGAGAATGTTCGGCCTGTTGACTGGTATTAGCTCGGATGTGTATTAAGAAACTGGAGATTAACACTATTTCAGGCATCAAGAGCCTCCGTGCGTTTGTTGGGGGATATGAATTCATGCTGGAGAAAGCTGGCTCTATTATTCTGGTTTCATATTGGACAGCATTTCTGTTCACATCTGAAGGTTTCTGAAGGTTCGGCTGCTCAGCGTAGCCGGCCTACAGAGGCATTAATTATCATAACACTTAGCTTTTCCTCTTCAGTGATTACTCTGAATAAGGAGGGGATGCAGCTGAAATGGTCTCCGTGCTATTTGTTCAGATTAGTTCCTCCACTATTGTTTGTGCATCTGTTTCTTTTGTGAATGTTATCGTTTGCACAATGCCTTGTGTGCCACCGTGGATCAATTCCAAAAACGCTGGCACCGCATCGCGTTACAGAACTGAATGTGAGTCGGGGGACTTTTATCCTTTTAAGCGTGAGTGTATTTCCTCATCGGTTTTTGGAGGAAGCCAAAATAAAACTTGATAAGCGCCTAAATTGCAGAGAGGGACTATTATGTGAGCCTGGCCACAAGGCCGTGCTGGGCTGAAGGTTAATATCTTGAGCATGCGTACATTTGAATGCATTTGCATCCATTGACTGCAGCGGGCCATCCATCTGTGCAGGCTCTGGGCTTGAGAGAGAGAGAGAGAGAGAGAGAGAGAGAGAGAGAGGCTTGCTGCTGTGTGAGAATGACTAAGTGAGGGAGAGCCAACGAGGCAGTGAATCGGCGTGTTCTAACAAATGACCTCATGAGCGGTCGATCTTATAAATGTATGATCAAGAATGGGAGCTCATGTTTTCGAGCTAGTCAATGTGCATATTGCATGTCGCAGAGGGAAAGATGGGAGGACGTACGACAGGGAGATTACGGTTCCAGTCATTAGTGATGAGGAGATAAAACAAATATACACTGCTAGTTTACTAGGTCCTTGTACCTACGTTCATTGTGCCATTTTATCAGAAACAGCTACCGTATAGGTCAGGGGTATTTAATTAGAGTTCAGTAAGGTCCGGTTAGAGGAGATTTCCTCAGGCCAAGGTCTGGACCATCATCATTTCTAACTTGTGTTATGATTCAGTGCCAGATCCTGTATACTGAAGCTTTGACTGTATGTATTTAATTAACTTTTTTAGTTTTAAATTAAGTTCTAGATGTAATGATTGCAGTATTGGGGCTATTTGTTTGATTTACTTTGTTTATTTACTGTTAATTATTATTACAAATATTATGCTGTTTCATATGAGCTCGTTATAAATGATAATAAACCAATTTAGACCATATTTTATGACTTGTTTGTGCTAATAACTATCGCCGATCGTGCTGAAAGGTGATTGGAATTGGCCTCAAAAACTCTGATCGGCCCATCTCTAGTATATACTACTTACTCTATAGCACATTAATTCACCTTACATTAATTTAACTTACAAATTGTTGGTGATTAATATTAAAAACAATAAATGGAATTAGAGCATATAAATCAAAGTATATTAAAATTCTTTCAGGCAGGCAATTTTCCACATTGCTCAGGAGGTTCGGTGTGATACACCCTATGTGCTTACCCTATGTGAGCGTGTGGCGGTGGACAGGGAGCATGATGCTGGATTTGGGATGCTAAGATGGATGCTGGTGTCAGAGCCGGAGCGTATGAATGAATCAGTAGGTGTATGAGTTAATTACACAGTGGGTTGGAGATGAAGAGCGAGCGTGGCATTGCTGTGGAGGATGTGAAGATGGATGCTGCTCCTAGTGAGTGAGTGAGTGAGTGAGTGACAGTGGGGTGGGACGCAGTAGAAGAGCAGACACGGTGCACTAGGACGCACGTGTCAGTGAAGGAGTGTGTGAATGAATCAGTAAGTGTGTGAATTAATTACAGCGAGCTGTGGAGGATGCTAAGATGGATGCGGGTGGGGGGGTGAGTGAGCGATTGAGGGATGCGGCTTGGTGTGGTGAAGGATGTTGCGATGTGGGGGGGGGGTGAGGGAGTGAGAGAATGACAGCTCGCTTGCAGCATGGGGTGCTGGAGTACGCTAAGATGGAGGATACTGGTCTCTCTGAATGTGTGAGTGTGTGTGCGTGGAGTTTGCGGTCACGCCGCCCTCCACTGCCTCCAGCGGGGGTCCCAGGCAGTCCCTGTCGCCTGGCAACCCACTGAAATAGCCCAGGACATGTCACAGGGGGGAGAGGATTACACCGTAATCAGGTTGCAAGGTCAGAAAGAAAGAGCGAGAGAGAAGAGAGAGAGAGAGATACGTCAAATAGGAGAGGGAGAGCATAGAGGGGAAGTGAGGGGGGAGAGATGCGCAGCGAGGAAACAGGAAAGATGTAAAAAGAGAGTGTGAGAGTGAGGAGAGAAAGTGGGGAGAGATACAGTGAGACAGGAGAAAGAGAAATAAACAGCAGAGGAGAGGAAGATACAGAGATTAAAATGAGAGAGATATAGAAAGAGAGAGAGAAGGAGAGAGGGAGAAAACATAATAACATAGGAGAGAAAGAGAAAGATAAAAGATAGAGGGAGGAGAGACGAAAGGAGGTAAAGAGAAAGAGCAGGTAGTAAAAGAGAAGGGACAGAGAGATACAGAAAGAGAGAGGAGAGAGAGGAGAGAGTGGAGAAAGACAAAGACAAAGATAAAGATATGCAGACTTGGAAGAAAAGAAAGGGAGAAAGAGAGAGATACAAAGAAAGAGACAAGGCAAATAAGAAGAGAGCGAGATAAAAGCAGGGAAGAAGAGAAAGGAAAGAAAGAGAGGATGAAGAGAGAGGCTGGAAAGAAAGAGGAGGGTGTAAGAGAGTGAGGAGAGTGAGGGATAGAGAAAATAAGGGAGAAAGGGAAAGAGAAGGAATAGAGAGAGAGAGGGAGGACAGTACAGATAGACACATGGAAGAAGAGAGAAAGAGAGAGAGATACAAAGAAAGTGAAAGAGAAGGAGGAGAGAGAGGTGGGAAGAGAGAGGGAGGACAGTAGAGAGATAAAAGAAAGAGAGACAGAAGGCAAAGAAGAAGAGAGGGAGAAGAAGCAGGGAAAATGAGAAAGAAAAGAAAGAGAGAGGATGAAGAGAGAGGCAGGAAAGAAAGAGGAGAGTGTAAGACAGTGAGGAGAGGGAGGGATACAGAAAATGAGGGAGAAAGTGAACGAGAAGAATGAGAGAGAGAGGGTGGACAGTACAAATGAAATGAGAGAAAGAGAGAGATACAAAGAAAGAGAGACAGAATGCAAAGAAGAAGAGAGGGAGAAAAAGCAGGGAAAATGAGAAAGGAAAGAAAGAGAGGATGAAGAGAGAGGCTGAAAAGAAAGAGGAGGTTGTAAGAGAGTGAAGAGATGGAGGGATACAGAAAATGAGGGAGAAAGTGAAAGAGAAGGAAGAGAGAGAGAGAGAGAGAGGGAGGACAGCACAGATAGAAAAATGAAATAAGAGAGAAAGAGAGAGAGATACAAAGAAAGAGAGACAGAAGGTAAAGAAGAAGAGAGGGAGAAAAAGCAGGGAAAAGGAGAAAGGAAAGAAAGAGAGGATGAAGAGAGAGGCAGTAAAAAAGAGGAGAGTGAGGAGAGGGAGGGATACAGAAAATGAGGGAGAAAGTGAACGAGAAGGAAGAGAGAGAGAGGGAGGACAGTGCAGACAGACAAATGAAAGAAGAGAGAAATAGAGAGAGATACAAAGAAAGAGAGACAGAAGGCAAAGAAGAAGAGAGAGAAAAAGCAGGGAAAAGGAAAAAGGAAAGAAAGAGAGAGGATGAAGAGAGAGGCAGGAAAGAAAGAGGGTGTAAGAGAGTGAAGAGAGGGAGGGAGAAAGTGAAAGAGAAGGAAGAGAGAGAGAGGTGGGAAGAAAGAAGGAGGACAGTAGAGATAGACGAATGAAAGAAGAGAGAAAGAGAGAGATACAAAGAAAGAGACAGAAGGCAAAGAAGAAGAGAGGGAGAAGAAGCAATGAAAAGGAGAAAGGAAAGAAAGAGAGAGGATGAAGAGAGAGGCTGAAAAGAAAGAGGCGGTTGTAAGAGAGTGAGGAGAGGGAGGGATACAGAAAATGAGGGAGAAAGTGAAAAAGAAGGAATAGAGAGAGAGAGGGAGGACAGTACAGATAGACAAATGAAAGAAGAGAGAAAGAGAGAGAGATACAAAGAAAGAGACAGAAGGCAAAGAAGAAGAGAGGGAGAAGAAGCAATGAAAAGGAGAAAGGAAAGAAAGAGAGAGGATGAAGAGAGAGGCTGAAAAGAAAGAGGAGGGTGTAAGAGAGTGAGGAGAGGGAGGGATACAGAAAATGAGGGAGAAAGTGAAAAAGAAGGAATAGAGAGAGAGAGGGAGGACAGTACAGATAGACAAATGAAAGAAGAGAGAAAGAGAGAGAGATACAAAGAAAGAGAGACAGAAGGCAAAGAAGAAGAGAGGGAGAAGAAGCAGGGAAAATGAGAAAGGAAAGAAAGAGAGAGGCAGGAAAGAAAGAGGCGGTTGTAAGAGAGTGAGGAGAGGGAGGAATACAGAAAATGAGGGAGAAAGTGAAAGAGAAGGAATAGAGAGAGAGAGGGAGGACAGTACAGATAGACAAATGAAAGGATAGAGAAAGAGAGAGAGAGAGATAAAGACTGGGAAGAGAAAAAAGAGAGGGAGAGAAGAAAAGGGAGAGAGAGAGAGAGAGAAAGAGAGAGAGGGATAGAGAGGAAAATTTGCTGCAGCAGAATATAGTGTTTCATGCTTCTGGTCCAACTTCATTCATCAAGGTGTCTATTGAATGGGCGAGCGGCCATGAGCAGAAGGGAAGAGGTGGCGAGAGAGCGGTGAACGTGGAGAGGGCGCGGGGCACGGAGGAGAGGGGCCCTCGGTGGTAATTGGATGGGGAAAAGAAGCTCAGGAGGTGAAATGAATGTGTGGGGAGGTTTTACACTCACTAACTACACAGCTTTGTACCACAGCACGTGGCGATGGGAGGTGGGGAGGGGTGGTGGTGTTGGGAATGGTGAGGGGGGGGGTTGGATAGTCAGTCACAAGTGGTTTGAGAGAGTATTTAATTAAAAACTTCAATCAAGTCCATCTTCGGTTGAGCTACAGAGCTATTGTTATTATTTTTTCCCGCCGCTCAGGCTAACCTCTCTTCCTCCTCTGATGAGATTGCTATTCTGTAATTAAGATAAATTAGACTGAAATATGGCGGGAGAAACGGCCCGTTTCCATCTTATTTGTTCGTTTGCGCAGCTATTATTTTAACCTCGGCCAGTGAATGGGACTAATGAGCTATTGAAATGCGGTTGAGGTGGGGCCGCGTTCAGGGTGGGAGGCGTCCGGGATCCGGGGGGAAATGGAAAAAGGCAAACGTGGGGCTTAAATAATGACGAATCACCGAGGCTGATAGAGCCGTAAGATTGCATTTACTGATGGGGGAGAGAAGAAATAACAGCCTCCTCTCCGGGGAATTGAAAGGGTATAAATAAATCATATTAAAATGGAAGGAGGGAAGAAGTCAATGCGAGCGACTGGCAGGGAGAAGGAGGGAGAGAAAGAGATGTGGACTGATACGGAGATGACTGGTGACAGGAGCGTGAGGGAAGGAGAGAAGCAGAACGCGAGCGAGGGAGGGAGATGAGACAGATGCATATTCGGTTGATTGAGTAGTTGCATGCAGATATGCAGATAATGCAGAATACATGCAGACAGGCTGATTAACTGACTAATACTTCATCTGTCATTCGCTGTATGTACTCCTGTCCCCCTGTCCCGAGCACACTTTCTTTATCACTGTGAGTGCGCTAGTCTGCCTCTACTTGCTGAACCTATCCATCCCTATGAGTAACAGATAGCGTACGCTCTGATGTAGCTGCTCGCTGGGCAAACGGAGGCTGTTACTTCATACAGTTAATGTATGTTAGCAGTGTTTTCCAGCAGGTGAATGATTAGGTATTGATGAGTGTGCACGTTTATGGCTGAATGCAATCCAGATTGTCTTCTTCCTGAATAATCTCTGTATCCATGCAAGAACATACAGTTTGTCCATCAAAAGAGTGTAACCTGCTCTGATCAGAAAAGGAATAGTTGTATGAAATGATTTCAGTTATGCACACTCAGACAAACAGAGTGGAGTGAGTATATGCAGAGTTTGGTGCCTTAAAAGGAAGTTCAGTTTCCTGCGGCAGCAAAATTGAAGCATTTCAGTGCACTGCATTGGAGTACACTCCTCTGTGGATAAAAATAAACAGTTTTTCTTCTCTAAATTAAATAAAGGCTCATTTATAGTATTTGTGTATGTGTCATTAAGAAGACCTCATCGTCATTTTAGAAGGACAGTAGCAACTTCACTACAACTGCTGCAGATACAACCCTGTGGGTTGAAAAGATATGTGGAGACTTGAGATGATTAGCTAGATTGGTGGACCTGAGCTGTACAACCTGCACACCTCTTAATCTGGAGATAATTCCAAAGCGAGAGGTTTTAACTAATTAAACTGGCTACAAACTGTAAAGAACTTTATATATCGCAAATCACCTTTCAGCACGTTGGCCGATAGCTGATACTGATCGAGGGCGGGGCTATACGCCATGGCAGGGCTACATGTAGTTATTAGCGCAAGCAAGTCATGAAACATGATCTAAACTGGTTATTGGTTATTACCTATTTTAACGAGCTCATGTGAAACTGCATAATATTTTTAACTAAATTATCAGTAAATAAACAAAGTAAATCAAACAAATATCCCCAAATACTGCAACCATTACATTTAGACCCTTAATTTAAAACTAAAAAAGCTAATTAAATAAATTCAGTGAAAACTGCAGCCATTAAACACAGACTCTGTTATTTTAAACTAAATCTGTAATCATTAAATGTAGAATATTGAATTGTAGCTGCTGTTCTGTTCGTACCGGTCAGATCTGGTCTGTATGAAGTTCTGGGTTGTTTATTTTGTGCTAGCTCTGCTGTTTACTGATACTCGCTGTGTTAGTGTACTCTTAAGTGTTGTATCAGTTTAGTGTGTTAAGTGTCTTTGATTTGGTTCCCCAACGAGACACGCTGATTTTACAGATTACAGATATCCTGGATATCACATACGGTAAAAAACTGCCAGCCATGTTTTCTGTCAGCACATATATATATATATATATATATGAAATCTTTTGTGTCGCACTTTTAATGCTGCCTGCCTGAAACATAAAAAACACAAAGCTATATATAACTGGCCATAATAGATGTGTTTATTTTCCTCAGTAGCTGTGTAGCTATGAGTAGCTAAAGAGCAGCACAGCGCTACAGCTGCTACGCTGTTAAATGCTTCTCACTGACTGCTGAACGCTGCATCCCAAACCACACACTTCTATACTCCCCCTACTACACTAAAGAGTACACTTCTATACTCCCCCCTACTACACTAAAGAGTGCACTTCTATACTCCCCCTACTACACTAAAGAGTACACTTCTATACTCCCCCCTACTACACTAAAGAGTACACTTCTATACTCCCCCTACTACACTAAAGAGTGCACTTCTATACTCCCCCTACTACACTAAAGAGTGCACTTCTATACTCCCCCTACTACACTAAAGAGTGCACTTCTATACTCCCCCCTACTACACTAAAGAGTGCACTTCTATACTCCCCCTACTACACTAAAGAGTGCACTTCTATACTCCCCCTACTACACTAAAGAGTGCACTTCTATACTCCCCCTACTACACTAAAGAGTGCACTTCTATACTCCCCCTACTACACTAAAGAGTGCACTTCTATACTCCCCCTACTACACTAAAGAGTGCACTTCTATACTCCCCCTACTACACTAAAGAGTGCACTTCTATACTCCCCCTACTACACTAAAGAGTGCACTTCTATACTCCCCCCACTACACTAAAGAGTACACTTCCATACCCCCCCCCCCACTACACTAAAGAGTGCACTTCTATACTCCCCCTACTACACTAAAGAGTGCACTTCTATACTCCCCCTACTACACTAAAGAGTGCACTTCTATACTCACCCTACCACACTAACGAGTGCACTTCTAATAATATTTTTAGTGTGTGGTTTGGGATGCAAAAATAATAATGATGCAATCCCATGTACTGCAGCTTTTATTTTGTGTTCACTACAGCAAGAAAACAGAACATCACTTAAATAGAAAACACTGAAATGTTCTGTTTTGTAATATATATATTTTAATTGGTTGTAAACCTCGAGTAAACGTCTTTTACTGTGTTAGCTGGATCAGTCACGACTTTGTTATCTCAGGAAAACTGCCACTGCGTGTTGGAGGAACAATTGCATGATGTCAGTGGAATGCTAGGAATTATAGACAGCATGTTAACAGCATTAATTAGCCGTTAGTAACTGCAAAGACTATAGTATGGTATAGTGCTTATTAGCAGCTAATTAAATGGAAGTCTATGGTGAGTGGTCTTTTGTTTTTGCCTGTTATTTCTTTTTATTTGCATAAACCTTGCACTCGTAATGTTTCCCAGCCTGTAGAGCTGAACTGCCCACCTCTATTATCTGGTACTCTTTATGAAGGAGCAAACATTATTCCTTGCCTATTTATGGCCTTTATTGCAATCACAGCCTAATTGTTCACATTCCTAATGAGTTACATTAATCCTTCATACCAGCAGGGCAGCGGCGCTGTATCTGGAGCAGGCTTTATGCCTTCATCCATATTTTATCTATGCATTACATGACCCAGCGCAAAACAAATTATATATACATTAATGCGTTAGCAAACAAGGGAATGCATGCAACAAGCAGAGCAGCGTGTAATGTATTGCAAGTGTCTATGGAGGCGTGCGCGGGGCTTTCATACGAGTGAGTTTGCATTTGGAGATGCGCTCATTGAGCGTCATCAGATGAGCCTCTAAGCAGAGATGGACTGGCTGCTGTTTCACCGAGAGAGTGGGTTTGGTAGTGCAGCTAAGACGCGAGAGTAGGAGTTGTACGTAATCGTCAGAAACAGCATTTGTGTTGCTTATTAAATATACATTTGAAGAGTCTCCACACAGAGGAACTGGCATGGCATATTGTAGAGCTTGGTTTTCACACTTAGTCCTCCCAATTTTCTCTTTTGAGAAGATAACATGAACGGAAAGAGCAATTTAATGGGGAGACTTGTTTGAATGGCTTCGCTTGAACATGTGCCTGGATGTTTGTTTTGTTCCGTTGCATATTTTTTTGCTATAGTTTTTGTAGAGCATTTTCGAGTCCTGCTTGATTCGCCGCTGGTTTCGTAAGCAGACGTGGAAGCTCTGTACCTGCCTGTGTCGGATTTCTTAAGCCGGCTGCGGGAGGAAGATGTGAGAGGCTGAAATGAGCTGAGA
>CM038715.1:5684762-5807262 GCA_021613375.1 Megaleporinus macrocephalus | reverse complement strand
CCAAATTAGTTTTCTAGCAGCCAAGCGTGGACTGCTTCCCACCTGGGAGAGTGAGAGGAAAGGGTGGGGGGGGAGAAAGAGAGGAGAAGAGGAGGTTAGGGGGAGAGCATGCAAATGAAAAAGGACAGGAGTGGGAAAGGAGGGGGTGGGTTAGAATGAAAGGAGCGATGCGGAACAAAAAAAAAAAAAAACGAGAAAACGACTCCAGTGGCCAATGGATTGTTGACAGAAAGCAAGGAGAGAGGAAGAAAGCGAAGGAGCACAAAAAGAGCTGGGAGGACAAAGCGGCATCAGTTCAGGCTGAATGGAAGACGTCAGAAGAGTGCGTGAAGGTAGAGATTAGCCTGTCAGAACTCACACGCTGCCACCAAAGGTCAGCGCCAGGTGACAGTGACATCAACAGATGTGTCGAAACCTGAAGCTCGTGAGTCTGCACTGTTAAAAATACCAGAAAGACTTCTTTGGAGCGAAGAGACGTTTACGGTGTCCTGAAGAACGTTTCAGCAGATGCTTCTTTATTGTCAACATGAATCTCATGTCAGAATTCAGGTTCTCTTCTTTGGCGTGACGTATTTTCAGGTGAAGCAGGGTGTTCAGGCAGGAATTGGGCTTTGATCAGAAACCTGTAGCATCTCTGGCACCAGCCTAGGAGCAGGGGGTGGCGGGTGGTGAGGGGTTTGTCCTTAAAAAGGAAACCAAAAAACCAACTGTGCTATTATATTGTTGGTTAATTAAATTTTTAAGATCATTTAAAAAGAGACTGTGCAGGTACATTTTATCCCTCGAGGTACAAACAATGTAAAAGTGTCCTCTAAGGTACAACGTGATCCTTAAGGTCCAAACGTGAACCTGAGTTTTTAAAGTATTCGGCTCTCACTTTCCCAGAGGAAAGGGCATTTCTATGCATTTTCGTAAAAATAAAAACCCAAGACAAGGAAAAATATATATATAAAAAAAGAATTGCCATGGCACAATTATGGCACTGAAAACAATTCCTGGCAGGGAGCACTCCAATGACTGTGTTTGAGACCACTTTTAAGGTCCAGATCCATTTTTTATTTTTGCCCCTCCCCTTTGATTTCGAGGAACGAGGGGTAGTGGTTGAAATCTTCCCTTTAAAAGTGGGACTACCCCTGAAAATCCTGACACAGCATCAGAAACCCTGCTTCATAAGCTATCAGGCTACTAACAGCGCTCTAGATAGATAGATAGATAGATAGATAGATAGATAGATAGATCCCAGAGGAAAATTCATCTACAGTTCTGCAATCAGAATTTCCCGTTCCGTTATGACTGCTGCACCAGTGGGATTATGGGATTGTCATGCCCTACTCAGAAAAGGATCATAATACATTGAAGTGACATTAAACTAAGACAACGGCATAATTCTTATCATTAAAAAAAAAAAAAAAAAAAAAAAAAAAAAAAAAAAAAATATATATATATATATATATATATATATATATATATATATATATATATATATATATATATATATATATATACACACATTTGTGAGTTTCATTTGTTGCTTGCCCAAAACAAATTTCTCATAACAGTCACTTTGAACTGTGCCCCTGAAAAGAATACTTCTCCTTACCACTCTATTGTGCCATCCTACCCCTAAGAAATAGAGTGGTATGGTCCAGGGGTAAGAGCAAGAAGTAAATTGGGTTTTGCCTTCATAAATCAAAAAAAACCGAACTGAATAGTAGTTGCTTTATTTAGTTTAGCGTGAGAAATCCGTTTTTTCCACTTTCTTCTGTGTGTTTGGTAGCTGCTTTGTGTTAGCGACATAGCAAGTGTTTACAACAGAGGCGTTCTTCCAGAGCTGGAGTCCATATTTCATGCAGAGAGTTGAGAAGAGCTGTAGTGTGTTTCAGGGGTGAGTCAAGAGGGAGAGTGTCACAGACCACAAAATGCATTTTTGGATGGTCATGGTTCAAAAAGATTCGAAAAAAATCTATTCTGCTGAGCGCTGTCTTCCCGAACCCTCCCACACTGATGTGTTTTTCTGCTCCTAAGCTGTTAAGATGTTTATCCACCAGTGTGACTTCAAGCAGACTCTATAACTGCATCAATCCTGTTGGGCAATTTGAATTTTGGTTTGATTTCTATAGCATCACTTGGCAAGTTGGCAGTAGTTGCTACACGGGCAGCGGTTATGCCTAGTAACTAGCGATGGGCATTCTGGCTCCTTTCAGCCAGTCAGAACAGTTGGCTCAGCTCACTAGTAGGAGCCAACTCTTTTAGCTCCCGAACGGTTCTTTGTTAGTTTTTTTTTGTTGAATTTCAAGTGGCAGATAAGCAGATGGACAAAATGCAGACAAATCCATCAACCAGCCATCAACAAACAAAGACAAGAACTACACGAAAGCCGCCAAGAACAACATCAGAACCAAACTAACACAACAAGCAGCAACTGTAATGTTAAAAAGGAGATGCAGGAGTAGGGCACTGTGATTTTCTGCTATAACATCATGAAATCTACACCTTCATTTTGCCTCAGTTGCATGCTCCTCAGTTCAAATTGGTTCCCAATGGTCACTTGAAAGAGTTGGCTCAATGTCTGATGGTCACAAACAACATGTGACTCCATGGCTGGTTAAGCTTATTTAAGACCTGGTTTAAAACTGGGGCATAAGCTACTACACCTCTGTCAAAGATCATGTAGAGGCAAGAAGATATTATATGGTGAATAGGACTGTGTATTGGCAAGAAACTGGCGATACAATACATATCGTGATACAGCGGTCACGATTCAGTATATCACAATATAAAGTGAGTATATTGCGATTTTTCAAATCCTACTATTAAAACACAGCACTATATGAACAGGTTTGCCAATACTTATAATAGCATTGCATCCTTGTGCTGCTTGTTAATGTTGGAGTGGAGCTGAAAATGGATTTAAACACTGCCATCTAGTGGTCAGAGGTTTAAAAACAGGAATCTGTGTATCGATACTGTTTCTGAGAATCGATACAGTATCACGAAACATACCTGCACGTAAAAGCACACGTAACTTTTATTTTTTATTTTTTAAATAGCTAAAAAAAAATAATTTTATTTACTTCATCTTATCTTTTTTTGTGATCTTATTTATTGGTGAATAGAGGAACAGCAAAGTAAGAATTTCATTGTACAGTGTAACTGTCTGTTTCTGCTGTGACATATGACAATAAAACTCTTGAATCTTGAACAATTTTGAATCAAATATCCCGATATTTGATATTTCGATATTTTTTTCTTACACCCCTAATGGTGGATCGTTCCCTAATGTCACTAAAGACAAGAAAAACCTTTTTAAGACATAGGGAAAAAGAAATATTCTATTAAAACCCTTCATTTTAGTTGTACATGTAGGCCAAGACAGTTCACCAGAAGCCTTCTTTCTAAGGGCGTACAGTACGTCTAACTGAAGTATGCCGCGCACTAATCACATCAAAGAATCCTGCAGGGATTTCTCACAAATAAACGCTTCATCCCCAGAGCCGTTTGAAGCGTCAGCCGCCTGGCAGAAGCCTATTCAGAACGTCAGCGACGGGGAAGAGAGGCATGATCCTCAAGACTGACATTTAACTCTGCCAGTGACTGAGAAGAACTGAAGAGAGTTTGTCTGCTTTTGTGAGGCGTAGCTTTATTAGGATAAAGCGTGTGACTGTTGTTGATTTGGGTAATAATAGAACAGTCCATCTCCGGAAAGAGCCGCTGACATTTATCTGGACATGTCAATGGCTTGTCACATTCTGAAGAATGTCACGCTCACTCAGAAGCAGGCTGAGGGAAATCGAATAAGTCAATTAGCGCGCGGGAAAATTTCTCCGGCGGCGCTGTTCCTTCAGGTTCAGGGGAGCGGGACGTTGCCGTGCAACAGGGAAAATAATTAGGTGCTGGATTCCTCCCTGGGTGTATTTCTGACACATCCTTCGACTGGCCTCTTCTCAGCGTCCATCTGCTGTACGCACACACGCACGCACAGTAGGCCTACAGTTTAGGACCCGCTCCGCCGCAGTTAATGAAATCTTTGTGGCCGGCCACAAGCGGACGGCGGAGATGATAATCTGCTCTTTGTATCAACTCGTCCGAGTCTCGGGCCAGATTGTGCCGGACCCCGCGGAGTCCATTAACGGTGCATGTGTGCATAGAGGGAGAGAAAGAGAGAGACAGATGCTCATGCTCTGGAGAGGAAGGTGAGCTAACAGAGATAAAAGCGTCACCGAGCGTGAATGTGACCCAAACGTGACGAGACAGGAAAGCGCTTTCATCCCCACCGGAACTCTCCGCAAGAGTTAAACCCTTTATCCGAGCCACGCCATGCGCCGTACAGGCCTCTCGCCGCTTTGATATACGGGTGTGCTTACGTCTGCGAGCGCATGGGCATCGAGTAAACATGCTGACGTTCCCACAATAGCATAGTTATCC
Source organism: Megaleporinus macrocephalus (assembly GCA_021613375.1). NCBI lineage: Eukaryota > Metazoa > Chordata > Actinopteri > Characiformes > Anostomidae > Megaleporinus > Megaleporinus macrocephalus. The sequence continues at coordinate 5,802,837 of CM038715.1, read as the reverse complement.
TAATTCGCCAGTGGATGACTTTGCTGCCGTGTGGGAGTTTCATGGCGTGGACGATTGAAATTGAAATGTTATGGTCAAGCCCATACCTCAGAAGAACGCAGACATGAAAAACCCCACCTCTTTCATCCAGAAAGAGAGAAAGAGGGAAATGGAGATAATGTTGGGGCAGTATTTTGGTTCTAAATCTAAAGCAAAGCTTGTGATCCTCTCCTGTGCTGTGTGCTGTTTACTGATATTAAACCTCTCATTAGATTCAAACACTTTCTCTTGAACACGATAAGCCCAAGGCAACACGTTCTAATTAGTTTACGTGGCCCGCTGGTGACTGCAGTTGCGGTTGAATTTTTTCCTCTCCGGCAACAACGTGTCATTATCGCTTGGGCTGGTCTTTTTTTTGAGGCACTTGCAGCCTCAGTGGCTCCAGCGCATGTTAACTCACTTGTTAGGGAGAGAAAGGCATTGGAGGTCTGTTGAGGTGTACCCAGGGGCCAGGAGCGCATCAAAGTGGGGCAGGACGCATTTATATATACATGTTATCGGTTTCGGCGCTGCTCGTGTAGTGCTCCGCTTCGCCGCCGACCACGTTGTTAACGGGGGATTGTTTACCTCTCGCTAAGGCCGGCTCCAGGTTTTGTGGATCTCCTGCACGTGCTGGAGTTTGCCCAAGTTAGCCCCCCAGGGATTAGGTCATTATGGGATGCTTCAGCTGACCTGCCCAACATTCCAGTCGTTTAGTCGTCAGGCTCCTTACCTCGTTATGTTCCACGGCAACTGAGCCAGAGACAGCGCACACTCATCGTCGCACGCTCCTCAGGAAGGTGAGCCGTGACTCAGCCTGGTTGGAGGAATCAGACTGACAGTGTGACCTCAGAAAAGTGTTTATGCTTTTCAAGGGTCAGACCTTGTTTTGCAGACGAGAACACTCGAAACACTTGAAAATATCCAACAAGCCGACCGAGTAGCTCACCTATTGATTATTATAAGATCATCCTTAAGGTTACTTGAAAGTAACACTTACTTCGGGCAGTAACTGTGTTTTCATATAAATATTTTCTCAATGAGGAAATATCTGTAAATCTTTGAATGAGCTTATGTATTCATGCTGTGCTCACAAGTGTGTGCTTTCTTAACAGGCCATGAAAGGTGGAGTAAGCTTTGTAGAATATTGGCCCAATAAACCTTCAGAGAAAGCTCAGTTTTTGCTGCATTATCTAAATTTAGACTTTAATATTAAAACAGTTATTGTCTAAGAATATGTATTTTATGTAGACAACAGGGAGCAACAGAATATGAGAATATGCAAAGTCCCTCCACTTTTCAGTTCTTACCAGTCTAGAAGAAACCGTGCATCAGACTTCATCCCTTTACTCACTAAGAGCGTCTCCAGCAGTGAAAAGCAACACCAATGTTAATTCTTCTCTTCTTTTTAAAGAAGGTGTAAAGAAGGTAAACGTGGTTTCTTGACGGGAGGGAGTGTGCGGCAGCGTTCATTATAATGTTCGCTCGACAAGAGCTTCAGGCATCATTGCATATGCACATCCTTTTATTGGCTTAAATAATCCTTAAATATTCGAACTTGATTGACAAGAGATTATAATACCAGCTATGGGACCAAGTCACAAGTTGCAAGTAACAAGTAAGTCTCAAGTCTTGACAATCAAGTCCCGAGTCAATACAAGGAGTCCCAAAAGTCTTAAACCTGAGTTCTTGTCAAGTCACCAGATGTAGCGCAGCTCAGCTGCCTAGCGTTACAGCACCATTTAATACAAAATGATCAGTTATGATTAGTTATGATTAAGCTTTCCTTACTTATTATGTAAAAATAGGGTGGCGAGTCTTTTCAAGTCTTAAAGCTCAAGTCCGATTCCAAGTCCAAGTCAGTAAAGGTAAAGTCATGTTGAAGTCTTTAGTGATGTTTTCAAGTCAAGTCACAATCCATCAGTCAAGTGACTCGAGTCCACATGTCTGTATAATAAATACTCTCATGTTGAACTGATGGCAGACTCATTGCTAAAGTGAATTGCTATTAGCTCCTGAGGTACAAAGTGGTGTTATTCTTATATATTTTGTATAGATTTTTTATTATTTCTTTTTTGTTATCTTTATCTGTTGGTGAATGGAGAAACAGCAAAGTAAGAATTTTATTGTACAGTGTAACTGTCTGTTCTGCTGTGCATCTTCTGCTTCTGCCTAAATCTTAATTTTGGAATGTTTTAGACTAAAAACCTTCCATTTTAACCCTTTCAAATAGATAGATTGTGTATTATTTGTTTTGTAATTGAGCTTTTATCTGTACAAGATGACCTGGCTTGGTCCGCGGCATTGCAAACTGGAAATTACAAATTGTGTAACGTTATTTCTGTTTAAGCTTTATATGTGCTTTTGCTATTGTCTAGCTTTTATTAATATTTGGACATGTATTTAGACTTTTAAACCTTAAAAAGTATTCAGCTCGCTGTGTAAGGAAACATAATATCAAAATGTCAATAATCGCGTTGTTTAAACAAACAAATTCCAAGATAGTAAATAACAGTAAAATCTAAACTCTATACTGACTCCAGTAGCGTTCTGTATTATGCAACTCTGTAGCCAGTAATTTAAGAAAAGCTTATTTATTTATTGTGTTTGCACTGTGTATACAGAGAATATCTTAAATGTATCTGGCTTATTTGGCTATAAGCATATCTGTAAACAATAACATTATCCATCATCCATTATTTTTCAGTCGTCTTCAGGATATAGAATCATCCCATACAGCTCAACCACATGGGTGAAGCATAAATAAGTAACTTGTTAAGTTCAGTGTATCTCTTTTTTCTGCTGTATGTGCTCAAATGCCTTTTCTGTGTAAACATGTTTTGAGAAGCGAGAGCTGAGTTTGTTGGGAAGAGAAGCCCACAGAGTGCTTGGCTCGGGTGTATTTACAGCACTGAGGACTAGTTGCAGAATTGCTGCAGATGTCCGACGGTACATTGACTTGTCATCCCTGGTGTGTTCTCTGCCCCGACCTGCCAGTCACTCTGGACGTTGACCCGTGCTCTGGAGCAGTGTTTGTGTTGGTGTGTGCACATGCAGTGTGAGTGGTGAAGGGGTGTGGAGCCTGAGTGACCTTTGGGGCAGCGCTCCCCCTTAAAAGCACTGACAGCTGGACAGCAGGCTGGAGAGAGCAGTGGGGATGTTGGGCTGAGTCCGCATGCAGAGTAGGCCTGGTGACCTTGGCCATGGCCAAAGAGGTTGCCCAGGAGAGAGGCATGGGCTTGCCATACTAAACAAACTGCGTGCAGGGTATTTTGCTATTCTTAGACTTTCCCCCTCCTTGATCGAGCGTACGGGCTTTGAAATCTCAACTCTGGGAAAAGTTGAAAGTGCAGATTCAAACCTGTGGATAATGTGAATGTAAATATTTATTATGTAGCTAAGTTTGTAATTAACTGCGTAATAACTGTCACTAAAGTTAAAATAATATAGGAATATAATAACCGAAGACCTTTAAGGGTTAATCCACTTCAGCCTAAATGAGTTTATCCCCCATGTTCCCCTCTGCCTCAGTCTCCAATGTTATCTCCATCCTTCATTGTGTGTAGCTGTGCTTTATACCTCTCTCACCTCTCAGCATCATTTCCCAGACTGCCCATAGGGCCTTACGTAGCCTTGCCCCTTTATCCCTCTTCAAAGTCAGACGCTCTGCTTCCCCTCCTCTCTCTCTCTGTCTCTCTATATCTCCCCCCCTCTCTCCTTTCGTGCCCTGCCAGATCAGGGAGAGGATTTATCCTCAGTGGGCTCTGGCTCAGTGTCAGCCCCTGCATTTCTCCATAGTGTTCCTGTTTACCTTTCAGTGTGAGTTAATACTCTGTCAACACCATTAATCCCGGGCATAATAGGGTGCGTCCGCCACCGTCCGCAGTGTTTACCAGCCTGGCGACAGCTTGCCGAGATTGATTCAATGATGCTTTATGTCCGGCAGTCTGATCTAATGACATGCCTGTAAATTACCAGCATGGAGGGGTGCAGCCATGCCTAGTGCGGCAGTGGGACGGGTTGCGTTTGCTCAGCTCGGCTGTTGTCGGGCCATCCTTTCGCCTACTTACTGTGTCCAGCTTATTATTCACTCCCCCTAACACAAATAGGTTGATGTATAGAGTCTGGGTATAAACATAACAGCACTATCCATTAAGAGGGCATGGCGTAAACTGGAAATGGGTGTGGTGTGTGTTTTTTTTTTATCCATTAGGTGTGAATTCACATTAAACGAGTACTCATTTATCTTAATTTATGTATGTGTTGTACATTAAAAATGCATCTGTTCTAGCACATTAGTATTCAGTCTAGAGGCTATGCATGATCACGCTCTGTTTCCCTCCTTTGTAACGGGTCCTAGTCTTTCTTTTTTTTTTTTTATCTGTTGTAAGCTCAAGGTGCTGTTCCAGGTTGTTTCATATGTCATATGTATGCATGGATGCTAACATGAATGCAGCTCAGGAACGGTAGTCGGTGGCAGTGATCAGTGTGCCATCGTTCGTGACGTGATGAGATGGAGGAAAGTGTTTGAATTCCCATAAACTGTCTTCTCACTCAGAGCCGAGCTCTTCAGTAGGTGGGTAAAATATAATCTCTTTTCCATTCCTCCATGAGAATGGCTCAGCACCCTCCTCTCATCCCTTTCAAAGAGACTGCCAATTTGGTCCGTGGGGCCGGGTGACTCATGCTTGCAGGAGTGGGGCTGTGGATCGGAGCCTGCGGAGCCCGATAATAGAGGAAGTGTGTCAGTCACATCGCTGTCTGTGGGCCTGCTGTGTGGCCATCATTACCTTCTCCTTCCTCATCAAGTGTCCAGACAACGTCCCTGTCTCTCTCGACGTTGTCATTTTAGTCCTCTATTGCTTGGCAACTCTATGGAGAGATGATGATTGCAAATTTTGAGGTGTGAAACATCAGGAAAACCATAAAAAGCTCAAATTTTCAACTTCTGAGATGATAGATTGGCATATGCAAACATGTGATGCATTGTTTACATGCATTGTAAACACATTATTTACAGGGAACTCTAAGCTTTATATGCACACTGTACGGCAGAGCTTGTATCTACTTGCTGTTTAATAAATTGGAAATTTGCCATAATGTTTCCACATACAACGCTGGGCAATTATACTGTGTTTTGCCCCCCAATTTGTTAAATTCAGCAAAAAAACAGAAAGCCTGTTTTAAAATATTCTCTGTTGAGGACGTGTTCACTTTTGTTCACTTAGAAAATCCACAGCACATGTGATTTGACCAGCCTACCCAAACATTTGCATACAACCATGTACAGTTAGAAACAACTACCCCACAATGATGTGGGTACATACCTACACATAGTGTTCTATAGTTAAGGCTGGTAGCACACATCTACCACAAATCAAACTCACGAAGCAATCAATATAGCAAATAGTTTAAGAACTGTGCTAGACACTGCATCAATGAAGTAAGTGTACATCATCTGGCTGAAATCAGAATTCATGGCTTAACTAGAATATATCCTGAATAACTAAATAACATTTAAACTTGACTATAAAGCATGTTTTAATAAGTCAGAATCAGAATTGGACTTTATTGGCCAAGTATGCTCACACATACAAGGAATTTGTGTTTGGTTACAGTAGCTCACAGTGATATACACACACAGACACATCTGTAAACCTAGCATGTGCAGAGTTTAAAGTATTTAAAGTAAAGTGCTGAGTGCAGCAGTTAAGGACAGAGCAGACTGAATGAAATAGATATAAATATGGAGAAAGCAGTCTATGGGGGTTATTTTTCAGTATAGGTTATAGTTATCACTCATATACTGTACTTAACGTTTAAGACAGCACTGAACAACGTAAGCTAATCATTGAAAAATTATAATTTAAATTAAATTTATATCCAATAAATAAACAGACAAGCTTTGCAAACACTCGTGATCCCCTCTAATTGATTCAAAGCTTTCCAGATCATCTGTTAAGTTATTGTGATGGTTAATTGTGAAGTGTATGGGGCAGTGAGAGAATATTTGTTGTTTCAGCTTTGGTTTTAGTGATTCTGACATGCAACCCTGACTTTAACAGCTTTTATTTGAGGTTGGTAACATTCGTATTGTGTGGATTGTATAGGTTGGCCAATTGTCTGTTCAGTTTGTGCTAACAAATAAGTAGACTGGTGCATATCCTCTACAGAGTAGAGTTTGATTGATAGTTATATGATCAAAGCCAGTATCAACAATTCACTAATAACACCATTAATTTAACCACAGGAGAAGATCTGACTTGACAAAGCCAAACTCCACAAGTCAGAAGATGTTTCCATTGAGTGCTGGTTTATATTGCTTTAAGGGAACCAGACATTTGGACCCTGAACCTTGTAACTTTATATCCAGCTTGTCGAGACACTCACGGAGGTCCAGGGAGACATTTCAAGTGCTGTTATTTTGGGTAAAGGTTCGAGTATCTAGAGTATATTAGAGGATTATAGACCGTTGTAGCCCCTCTCCCACTTATTTTTGTACTCTTCGGGAAACCAGAGATAACAATTTTAAGTATCTATGATGCACTGAAATGTTAAAACACAGCCAAACTTCACATGCCCTTTACAACCAGCCCTGGATCGCAGTGAATAGCCTTCAGGTAACTCACCAGACTCCTCACCTGTTGTCTTAGTTTTTATTGACTGAATTTAACATGTTAAAAAATAAATAAATACAAAAATAAATAAAATATTAGCACATTCTGTCTGAAATGATATTTAATGCGTTATTTGTTTCCCAATGCAATGAACTCCACTGACCTGTGAAGTTTGGCTGTTGAACATTTCAATGCTTCAAAGATTCTTAACCCCGGTCCGGACCCAGACGTTGTCCAATGCGGATCCAAACCGATGAACTAGAATGATTTAGTTTAGACTGTGTTTATTTTAAGAGGCGGAGCTTTTCTTGTCTTTATGGTATATGGGCTTTACGGTGCAGTAAACTCACAGACCAATCGGATGCGCTGGAAGATCACTGAAGGCTCCTCAGCCAATCAGATCTGTGCAGGTTAGGGCGTGCGACGTGCACACGGGCAAGGTACGAAAGACTAAAGCGAGTCAGAAAGAATAAGGAGCTCTAAAAACAGAAAAGTGAACAGAGAGAACTGAGTGTGTAACAGGAACGGTTCTGGAATGGACCTGCTCGTCTAGTTCTGGAGAATACCGCTCTGTACAACCAACATGTTATTCTGTGAAGCTGAGTTAACAAGAAGAACCACGTTTTATTTACTTTCTCTATAAATAAACACTTTAAGATGCACTTTAGTTCAAAATTCTTTTTTTTTTAATGTAGTTCTTGTTTTTACTTGAAGTGAGTAAAAACATTTATTAGAAGTTTATAAATAATTTATTCAGTTCAGCATTTAAACAGTAAATATACTGAAATATACTGAACGATATGTGTGGTGTGTTGGTGTTTCAGTAGCTGATGGTATAAGATGCTGATACTAGACTACTTCAGTAAACAGGATACACCACTGAATCAGAACACACGTTATAAATGATGACGGTCCGGACCTTGGCCTGAGGAGATCTCCTCTAACTGGACCTTACTAACTGTAATTAAACACACTGTTCTAACTGGACCTTACTAACTGTAATTAAACACACTGTTCTAACTGGACCTTACTAACTGTAATTAAACACACTGTTCTAACTGGACCTTACTAACTGTAATTAAATACTCCTGCTGTAGACTTTTTGCTTAGAAAATCAACAAACATTTAATTAGGCAGGAGCTGTACAAACTTTTGTATAAACCTCATTTGATCCTGTCAGTCTCTGGACGAGCTGCTTGTTAGTGAGATATCAGATTTGATGGATGACTCCCAACACTGGCACAGATCTATGACAAACACCATCTTTGGTCAGTTCTGGAGAACAATTTAATGCTTTTGCTTTGTGTCTTGCTATTGCTGATTAATGGATATGACAGTTGCACAGCTTCTGACTGAGGCTAGATCAGGAGTTTTAGTCAGGAGGAAAATCTAGATGCTTGATGGATGGACACAAGTCTAGTAACAATGAAAGGCATAATAGAAAAGCAGTGCAAAGTGATTTACAAAGACATAGTGAGACAAACAACAGGAATAAGTCATTCCTTATAGGATGTAGATGTTTCATGGATATTTCAAGTGGAAAACTCTTAAATCATAACAAACAGTGACATATTATAAGCAGAATATCTGGTTTTCTGTTTATTGAACAGTGATTCCAGTCTTTTGGTTGTGGTTGTGTAAGTGTCTTATATGTAGAGGCTGCAGTGTAAAGGAAGAGCATGTCCAGACCAGAGGTGGCAGAAGTACATGAGTTCTTTACTTAAGTAAAAGTACTAGTAATCTATGAAAAAAATACTCAAGTAAAAGTTGAAGTATGACTATATTTTTTTAAACAAGTAAAAGTATAAAAGTACATGCTCCCAAATGTACTTAAAGTATAAAAGTAAAAGTATTTCTTTAAAAATAATTCTCTTGAGAAACTCTTTTCTTTAACAGGGTATCTTTGCCATGAGCGCTTGCTTCTTTGGGAGACACAATAGGCATCTCATTCGCCAAGAGGTGTCTTGTTTGTTTGTTTTCTTTTCTTTTCCGAGCGCTCACTGCTGAGGCCTGAAAGCTGTCGTAACCCCCCCCCCCTTCACATCCAGTAGGATTATTATTTGCAGTTCATTGCGACCCTGAATAGAATTGCCTGAAAAAAAACAACTTTTATTTACTTCAACTTATTTTATTATACTTATTATACTTATTATTATATATTTTTCATTCTTTTTTTTTGTTATCTTTATCTATTGGTGAATGGAGGAACAGCAAAGTAAGAATTTCATGTATATGACAATAAAACTCTTAAATCTTGAATCTTGAATTAAAAAATACATAAATAAGGAGATAAAAGATCGTTGATAAAAGATCGTTGAAACTAAAGTAACGAGTCTGTTTTTAAAAAGTACAGATTTTTCTTTTGAAATGTTGTGAGTAAAAGTAAAAAGTATTCGTTGACAGAAATACTCAAGTGAAGAACAGATACCAAAAAAAGTACTTAAGTACAGTAACAAAGTCTTTGAACATCATTGTGTACCACCTCTGGTCCAGACTATGGTTGTCTCTCCAAATGTGAAGTTTATGAGTGGTGTTTGACTGAAAGGCTGACACTGTGTCACTCTTCTCACAGTTCACATGTCTGTGATTACTACTGTCGAGGGAATGTCATCTGTTGTGATTTCCACAGCGAGTGTTACTCATGGTAGAAGTCATTAGAACGGCCTTTCTCACGCCGCATGTGTAGTAAAGACCAGCCTCGGGGCTCGAGTCGAGATAATGGCTTTTCCATTACAAATACACCAATATTTGTGAGACGGACACACTCCCACCACGAAGTGTGAATTACATTTCTCTCTTATTTGATACTGTGTGAGCCATGCTGGGGGGATTAACTGTTTTATTTCTTTTCCCCTGACATCTGAAACCACTCCGTGTGCGGAGAAGGCGAGTAGAATTCGTCCAAGATGAATGTCAGACTTTGACTGCTTTTCGCCAACTCGCCGAGATCGCATCTCTACCCAATCACAGCCCACTGATGTCTTCTGGCCCTATTCTCTCAGTAAATTTGTGACTTTTTTCTCTGGGTTTTTGTAAGAGAGCAGATATGGAGCTTTAGAAAGGGGGGAATGAAGCGTTTTGTTGGCGGAGCAGCCATGCGGGAGGAGATAAGTGACAGGGCCGTACTTGTGTGTGTGTGTGTGTACGGTGGCCAGCGGTGCATGTGTTGTCACACTTGGTAGTCACCCCTGAAACGGCTTTGGTATGTGTGTATGTGTGTCTTCTGGGGTGTTTCGAGGACTGTAAACAGTAGGTGTGTAAAAAATAAAAAAAATATTGTATATATTATGCTTCATGATATTGTATTGATTCTTAAAGACACAGTATCGATACACAGATTCCTGGCAGACAGTGACTCACTGTGTGTTGTGTTGAAACCTCTACCCACTAGATGGCAGTGTTGTAATCCATTTTCAGCTCCACTCCAACATTAACAAGCAGCGCAAGGGCGCAATGCTATTGTAAGCATTAACAAACCTGTTCATACAGTGGTGTGTTTTAATAGTAGAATTTTTAAAATATGCAATATATCACTTTGCTTGCAGTATCGCAATATATCGTGATATATTAAATCGTGACTGCTGTATCACGATACGTATTGTATTGCCTGGTTCTTGCCAATACACAGCGCTAGTAAACAAGGTCACTCAGCAGAACCATGTTTTGCCATCATGATAATGTTATATCTCTGCTGCTGTAAGAAAACCTTGCCAAACTTAAAGCACTCTGCATTTTTTGGTTTCTTAGGTCAGCAAGCAAGTCAACATTTACAAGTTTTGGTTTTATGTTTAAATGCTATTGCATTGTGAGAACTGTATGCAAGTTTCTTATTATCAATAAAACTGTTGTCTATCAGACAGTTAACACAGATTGCTCTATGTAGTGAGTTGATTTGCAAAGTGTTGCAAAGTTACATCATCCTCGTTAGTATAGTGGATAGTATCTCCGCCTGTCACGCGGAAGACTGGGGTTCGGTTCCCCGACGGGGAGACTGCTGGCCTGGATCTTGTGACCGGAAGGTCGCCAGTGTGATCCCTGGGACCAGCAGGCCATGACTGAAGTGCCCTTGAGCAAGGCACCTAACCCCAACTGCTCCCCGGGTGCCCTGGATAGGGCTGCCCACTGCTCCAGGCATGTGTGCTTACTGCCCCCTAGTGTGTATGTTCACTAGTGTTTGTATATGGGGGTGTTTCACTGCACAGATTGGTTAAATAAGGAGGTTAAATAAATAAGGAGGTTAAATAAATTCCGCTGTGTGCAAACGCATGTGGCTAATTCTAGTTCTAAATAAAATAAAATAAATAATTCTGTGGAATGCCCACAGGAGGCTTGTAGAAAGAGGCTACTGGTCTGTTCCTATTGTCAGTTCATCATGTGTGCCTGCAATGCCAAAAGCAAAGGCCCCAAAAAAATCAAACAAATAAATGAGGCTTGATAAGACAGTAATGACATACATGTTACTCATTTCCAATCAGCTCCCACAGCGAGATGCTAACAGACACGAGTGTCTGAGTTTGAGATAAGAGTAATGGAGGAAGCAAGAAAGCGAAGGAAGAAGAAGACAAAAAAAGGAGAAGCCTCAGCCTCTGCGCTCGAACTTTGGCAAAGTAAAGTAAACAGTTGAGGCATGAAATGGATGATTTGATATTTGAAAGACGCAGAATTATGTAGATTAATTGAAGAAGAGTGTGGGGGGCTTATCAGTGAGCGGCAGGTCTTTTCCCTCGGCTCCTCTCGGGGTGTGTGTGTGTGCGGGTGTGTGCGTCAGTGTATGTGTTTTAATGGATCACGGGTTATTCATAAAGCCCTACCTGAGGTGCTGCGTGTGTGCGTGCGCCTGTGTGCGCGTGTCTGTTGGGAGGCGAGGCAGAGGAGGATGAGGCCGGCTTATACTGGCCTCAGCTTCCTCCGCCTATAGTCTCCCAACAGGCACATGCACACTCACACCTGGGGAAGGGATTGCTTTCACTGCGTCGTCCTTTTTGTCCTTTCAACAACCCACGCGCTTCCATTACCATTCCAATAGATGCGCTTTCTTCCCTCCTTCTTATTCCTCCCCTCTCTCTCTCTCTCTCTCTCTCTCTCTCTCTTGGTCTCCTGTTCTTGCTCTCTCTGTTCTAACACGGCTGGGTCGGTGATGGTGATGGAGTGCGTTGGGGGCTGCTGAGCGGGATCCGACGCTGACAGTAATCTTTTTGTTCTGCGTCTCAGCTGGAGCCGAGGCATGAAAGCAGGAGAAAGAATAAACAAGGCTCCATTGCAAAGTGGTTTAGATTCAGTGTAATATGCAGCAGCAGTTTGATGAGGAGTCTGGCTGGGGGAGCGCTGCGCTGTTTCGGTGTGAGCTGTGTTCGGTGTGAGCTGTGTTCGGTGGAGCCAGTCCTGGCTTTTTTTTTTTTTTTTTTTTTTTTTTTTCTCTCCTGTGTCCTGCCGGGTCCGCCGTGCTTGCTGTCAGCGCGCTCCGGGGGTGCTCTATTAAACTGCGCTCTTTGATCGGAGAGGCAGGGATGGGTGCAGCGCTCGTCCGCGAGAAATGAGCGGTTGCGTCTCGCTCACAGCAGTCTCAGCCCACTCTTGTTTTCTCCCATACCCACAATTACCGCTGCTGCTTGCCAACATGCGCCAACCACTCTCACTAGTCTAGCCTTATACCTGAAAGTCGGCGAGGAGAGAGAGAGTGTGTGTGTGAACTGATGTGTTAATCACATGTTGGTGGCTGCTGGAGTGTTTGCAATGCTTTACTTGTAAACTCATTCACTATTTACAGTGCAGTGTGTGCTATGTAATGAACTCCAGACCAAATAAAACATGTATGGTGGAGTATTTTAGCAGCACTACGAAAGCATAGACACACTGTGCACTTCACTCTCTCTCACTATTTTGTATTTCAAGACAAGTGAAGTCATTAGAACTCATTAGACACCTTAATGTGCTCAGAGGAGAACACTATCTCTGCCAAGGGCGTAGCTAGCCCCAGTTTAGCACCCCTAAACTGAGCTCTAGAATCCCTAAATATTATAGAAGAACATTTTAAGACCATTTTTTAGATATTATATGGTTAAACCAAGTAACAAATTCGGCAGCCCCCCCTTTTCTTGCAAAATGCTATGACCCAGCTTCTCTTTTCACATCGGGCGCACGCCTGTCTAGTACGTTTTGTAAAGGAGTTAGCTAGGAGTGACTATCTGAGGGTTTATTTTAATTTAGGTGGTCTGTTATTGTTAGCTAGGAGTGACTATCTGAGGGTTTATTTTAATTTAGGTGGTCTGTTATTGTTAGCTAGGAGTGACTATCTGAGGGTTTATTTTAATTTAGGTGGTCTGTTATTGTTAGCTAGGAGTGACTATCTGAGGGTTTATTTTAGTTTAGGTGGTCTGTTATTGTTAGCTAGGAGTGACTATCTGAGAGTTTATTTTAATTTAGGTGGTCTGTTATTGTTAGCTAGGAGTGACTATCTGAGGGTTTATTTTAATTTAGGTGGTCTATTATTGTTAGCTAGGAGTGACTATCTGAGGGTTTATTTTAATTTAGGTGGTCTGTTATTGTTAGCTAGGAGTGACTATCTGAGGGTTTATTTTAATTTAGGTGGTCTGTTATTGTTAGCTAGGAGTGACTATCTGAGGGTTTATTTTAATTTAGGTGGTCTGTTATTGTTAGCTAGGAGTGACTACCTGAGGGTTTATTTTAATTTAGGTGGTCTGTTATTGTTAGCTAGGAGTGACTATCTGAGGGTTTATTTTAATTTAGGTGGTCTGTTATTGTTAGCTAGGAGTGACTATCTGAGGGTTTATTTTAATTTAGGTGGTCTGTTGTTGTTAGCTAGGAGTGACTATCTGAGGGTTTATTTTAATTTAGCAGGCTAATGCTGCAGGTGGTCTGTTATTGTTAGCTAGGAGTGACTATCTGAGGGTTTATTTTAGTTTAGGTGGTCTGTTATTGTTAGCTAGGAGTGATTATCTGAGGGTTTATTTTAATTTAGGTGGTCTGTTATTGTTAGCTAGGAGTGACTATCTGAGGGTTTATTTTAATTTAGGTGGTCTGTTATTGTTAGCTAGGAGTGACTATCTGAGGGTTTATTTTAATTTAGGTGGTCTGTTATTGTTAGCTAGGAGTGACTATCTGAGGGTTTATTTTAATTTAGGTGGTCTGTTGTTGTTAGCTAGGAGTGACTATCTGAGGGTTTATTTTAATTTAGGTGGTCTGTTATTGTTAGCTAGGAGTGACTATCTGAGGGTTTATTTTAATTTAGGTGGTCTGTTATTGTTAGCTAGGAGTGACTATCTGAGGGTTTATTTTAATTTAGGTGGTCTGTTATTGTTAGCTAGGAGTGACTATCTGAGGGTTTATTTTAATTTAGGTGGTCTGTTGTTGTTAGCTAGGAGTGACTATCTGAGGGTTTATTTTAATTTAGGTGGTCTGTTATTGTTAGCTAGGAGTGACTATCTGAGGGTTTATTTTAATTTAGGTGGTCTGTTGTTGTTAGCTAGGAGTGACTATCTGAGGGTTTATTTTAATTTAGCAGGCTAATGCTGCAGGTGGTCTGTTATTGTTAGCTAGGAGTGACTATCTGAGGGTTTATTTTAGTTTAGGTGGTCTGTTATTGTTAGCTAGGAGTGATTATCTGAGGGTTTATTTTAATTTAGGTGGTCTGTTATTGTTAGCTAGGAGTGACTATCTGAGGGTTTATTTTAATTTAGGTGGTCTGTTATTGTTAGCTAGGAGTGACTATCTGAGGGTTTATTTTAATTTAGGTGGTCTGTTATTGTTAGCTAGGAGTGACTATCTGAGGGTTTATTTTAATTTAGGTGGTCTGTTATTGTTAGCTAGGAGTGACTATCTGAGGGTTTATTTTAATTTAGCAGGCTAATGTTGCAGGTGGTCTGTTATTGTTAGCTAGGAGTGACTATCTGAGGGTTTATTGTAGTTTATCAGGCTAATGTTGCAGGTGGTCTGTTATTGTTAGCTAGGAGTGATTATCTGAGGGTTTATTGTAGTTTATCAGGCTAATGTTGCAGGTGGTGTGTTTACTGTTTATAAAGAGTGAGAGAAGCTGTAGCTGCTGTGCTGTTGGTTAGTCTGTGTGTTATTAAAGCTGAGGTGCTAGAGTTGTGCTGTCTGTATGTTTATTAGCTAATTTATGTTACAGAATATGAAGATATGAAAGATATAAAGAGCTGATACTATAATGTGTGTGTGGTCAGCAAGTCAGCTATAGATGTTCGATTCTTATATTCAAGTTAGGCCAACATGATCTTGATCATATGTCCAAAATCTGTAGATAATGCAAATAATATTGAAAACTGATTATTAGAATTAGTGTGTCTGATCTAAATTATTTTAATTATTCTGTCATGACACACTAACCCCTTCACTTCAGGGCAAGTCTCATGCCCTGAATTTCTCTGACCCTCATACAAGCCCACAGAAGCTTATATATATATATATATATATATATATATATATATATATATATATATATATATATATATATATATATATATATATATATATATATATATATTAATAGTTAAGTAGTTGAACGTAATTCAATTATTGTCTCATAGTGCCCAATTTTATAAGCCACGTGATTTCACTGATTGTTGAATAGCTAATAAAACTTAGTCCCAGTTTCTATTACTGACACTGTAAATAAAACTTTATCTGAAATATACCACGAATGGCTTTGTTTACATATCAGAAATTGAATTAGGCAGGAATTGAACAAACTTGTCAACTGCCTATGATTACAGATTCCAGTAGAAATCTATATTCAGTGTCCTCTGCAATACAGAGCACTAGTTCTCAGGTTATGGCAGCTTTAACTAGACTCAACAATAGCAGTATCTGATAGAATAGAATAGAATAGAATAGAATAGAACAGAATAGAATAGAACAGAATAGAATTTCTCCAGCACTGTGTTCAGAATGCTTCTCTTGTATAGTCATTCACTGCCCACTCCACAGTGTTATGCTAATAACCGACTCTGGAACTATTATGGAATAAAAAAAATGAACAAAATGCCACAGAATGCTAACAGTAGCCTATACAGTTCACACTTTCTGTAATAAGGAGTGAATGTAAGCAGAGCATCTCTTTGCGTGTGTGGCTTTATTTCTCTATTATCTCTCTCTGTCTTTCCCTCATGGTGTGTAGAGGTGGAACATCCAACTTCCTGCCTTCCATCTTGAGTTGTAAAATGGCTGCCAGTGTGGAGCTGCAGCCAGTGAGTCAGTCAACGGCCTGAGGAAGAGAGAGGAGGGCAGGATAAAACCTTATTAGAGAGAGAGAGAGAGAGAGAGAGAGAAGGGGGGGTAAGGGGAAAAAGAAGAGCGACAGTAGGAAGGGAAATGGAAAGAAAGAGAAGAAGGGATAGAGAGGAACAGACCGAGGTGGAGAGGCGGAGGGAGAGGGAAGAAGAAAAGAGAGAATGTGAACGAGTGAGATAGTGAGAAAGGTAGAGAGAGAGAGAGAGAACATGTTAAGATGCTGCTGTTAGACTGATGGTAGGACGGCTCTGTGGCTGTGGGGAAATTGCAGAGTGAGTGTACACCTCTTCTGTTTCCCCGTGTGGCGCTCTGCGTGGACACCGCTGCACTCATCCTGTCTTTACCGGCCTGCGGCAGACGGGGAACAGCATGAGGAAGGTGATGGCCGCAGCTGAGAGAGATACTGTGGCGTTTGGCCACTCCATTAGCGCTTCTCAGACGCAGAGATATCTTTATGGGAGCGAGAGAAGATAGTGGTTCAATATCCTGCCGGCTGAATGATGAAAGAGACGCGCAGGCAAAGACAAAGACACACACACACACACACACGCGAACACACACACAGTGGACTGAGGGAGTTGCATTATATTATCATATTTAAAGGTACTAAAAATAGTGCTGCTGAGAGGACACCTGTACAGCAGCATTTTAAGTAGAGCTTACTGGAGTCATTAGGTGCTCACGGTGGCCTCAGATCAGGTCACATTGATGAAGAGATGAGATTACTCGACTGTCTATGGTGTCTGCTGTGTTTATTAGTATTACCATGTGTGTGTGTGTTGGAATATGCTGAAAAGGATGAAAAAAGAATGAATATATTGAATATATTGTTGTTTAGTCAGTTATCTGTTAATCCTTCAGACTGATCGAGCCAAAAATATATTTCATTCACACAAATGTTAATATTAACCTATTTATCTGAAAAGACCTAAATAGTAACTATCAGTTATTTTTTAAAAACACATTCGATAGCAATGCTTAAGAAAATAAAAGTAAATAAATACATAAAATAATACAAATCTTAGTACATAGTAGTATGTACAGGAGAGGGAGTAAAGTGTAAATTTATATTTATATATATATAAATTCAAATATCTAGTGAGATTCCAGTGGAAGCTGTGTCACCCCAGCTTTTTGTATTGAAAAATATGATTAAAATACACATTTTACCAAATATAATGTTAAATAAAACATATATTGTTGCTTCTTAATAATAGTAACTCATTGTACTGGCAACGTGCTGGCTAGTTATGTTGATGTTATCAGTGCATCTTTGAAATTAAGAAAATACAGCAGTGACATCTTTATCACAGTGGATTGTGTTATCAAAGAAAAATAGCTACTGTTTTATATATATATATAAATTCAAATATCTAGTGAGATTCCAGTGGACGCTGTGTCACCCCAGCTTTTTGTATTGAAAAATATGATTCACATACACATTTTTCCAAATATAATGTTAAATATAACATATATTGTTGCTTATTAATAATAGTAACTCATTGTTCTAGCAACGTGCTGGCTAGTTATGTTGATGTTATCAGTGCATCTTTGAAATTAAGGAAATACAGCAGTGACATCTTTATCACAGTGGATTGTGTTATCAAGGAAAAATAGCTACTGTTTTAGCCTTAAAAGACTATCACAATGTATTGCAAAGGCTCTCACATATAGGCATTTAGTTGCAGCCATCATAACTAAGCAATGTACGCAGTAGTTACTAAGTATATTAACATGCTTTCATAAAATGTTATCAAAGGTTGATAACTGAACAGTTAGCCTGAGGTTCAAGGAGCTGAACTCTCCAGTACTGTTCAATTTATGCTTACAGAATAGAGCAGTACTTCTTATATGAGTGAAAACACAAAATCAAACAGAACATATGGCTCTCAGGATTGGGTTCAGCGACCACTGGAACGAAGCCCATGCAGTCGGTCTGTGAAGTGCTGGAGAGTACTTGAAATGGATGGTTATATATAGTTCACATGTAAATATGCTTGAATTGAACTCTAAGAATCTGTCCTCATGTCTACTCATCACTCGTATTGCTACATACCTTGCATATCACTGCTTCCTGAACAGTTTACAGTTAATTAGAAATAACTTCACTGTCACAAAGTGTATTGTGTAATCCATCCACTGGACAGTGCAAAGCAATGTTTATAGTACAAACAACAGTAAAAATGACTAAG
The DNA here is from genome assembly GCA_021613375.1 of Megaleporinus macrocephalus. Lineage (NCBI taxonomy): Eukaryota > Metazoa > Chordata > Actinopteri > Characiformes > Anostomidae > Megaleporinus > Megaleporinus macrocephalus. The sequence continues at coordinate 5,784,743 of CM038715.1, read as the reverse complement.
TGAATGTAGATTATGTCACTTTGTAGAGTGTCACTGTGTAGAGGAGCTCATTTGATCTCAGCTTATTCTGGTCTGTGTATGTATATATTACTGTACAAAAATTTAAGGCACCACATTATATTTAAAAAGCTGTTTTCCAGCTTTTATTTGCTCAGCAATATATATATATATATATATATATATATATATATATATATATATATATATATATATTTTTTTTTTTTTTTTAATATTTTTTAAATATAGTATTGTAAATATAGTATTGTAAATAGTATTAGTATGGCATGTAGTGGTTTTACACATGTCAGTGTGTACATTTAACCCTTTCCAAGCTTTACTTGTGGAAACAACCCAGTATTATTTACAGTTCTCATCTAATACCTGCTCTGACCACTCACTTCATTAAGCTAAATCAAGATTGCTGGTAAAGGAATTTAATACATTTATACAATGTCTGGGGCGTCCAGGAGAAATCTGGAACTACACTTTGTTCTTCTACCTGGAGCTCAAGATATGATCTACTTCTCTCACAATAAGATATTCATTCTAATTTGTATTGTATTTATGATTATTTACATCAGTTCTAATGATATCTGGTGTTCTGACTGGTGAAAATATACTTATTGCTTATTAAGTTTTAAACTCTGAGCTTAAGACTGTGCCTAAGACTTTTGCACAGTAGTGTATTTGTGTGTGTGTGTGTGTGTGTGTGTGTGTGATGTATTTGTAAGTGATCAGTTTAGAGTCTACCAGACAGACACTGGCATGTAGCATATTGCCCACATGCTTGAGTGCTTCAGCAGCGTGTTATTGCTATGGCAGCAAAGCTAAGCGCTCTTCTCTTGTTATTCAGTATCAATACTGAGCCGCGTATCCACATTCACAGCCTGACCATTACATCAAATTACACTCAGCCAGCACGGCCCTCGCGCTGAGTTTACAAAGCTCCACTCTCGCTCGGCCTGTCGCAGTCTCTTCCCATCTATCTATCCCTCTCTCCTCGACTGTGCTACACTTCTGCTCGCCTGACTTTGTCTTCTGTGCCAAACTCACTCTCTCACTCTCTCTCTCTCTGTACTCAGTTTGTCTCAATTTATCTCTCTCTTGCTCACTCTTAGTGTTCCGTTTCTTATGTGTTGCTCAGTCGGCCTCCTGCTTCTCTCTCTCTCTCTCTCTTTCAGTTTCACTCTCTATCCCTCCTCCCTTCTTTTCTTTAGTTTTTTTTACTTTTGCCTCTCTTTTCTTCTCTTTCTCTCTGTTTTTTGTTTTCTTTTCTTTTTTTCTCACTTTCTCCTAGTTTATCTCTCGCACTTCTCTCTCTCTCTCACTCTAATTTCTCTCTTTCATGTCCTCAGTTTCTCTTTTCTCTTCTCTCTCTATCTCTCTGTTACTTTTTCTTTCAATTTCTCACTTTTATTTCTCTCTCACTCATTTATCTCGCAACCCCAGTCTATCTGTCTTGCTTCCTCCCTCTCTCTCTCTCTCTCTCTCTCTCTCTCTCTCTCTCTGTCTTTTACTTGATATCTTTTTTACTCTTGCTCTCCTCCCCCTTTCACTTTCTCTCCCTCCCTCTTCTTTTATCTTTTTTTTAATCTCTTTACTTTCAGGGTATCTGCCTTGCTCTCTCTCTCTCTCTCTCTCTCTGTCTCTCTCTCTTTCTTTGTTTCGCTCTTTGTCCCTCCTCCCTTCTTTTCTTTAGTTTTTCACTTTTGCCTCTCTTTTCTTCTCTTTCTCTCTGTTCCTTGTTTTTCTTTTCTTTTTTTCTCACTTCCTCTTAGTTTATCTTTCTCACTTCTCTCTCTCTCTCTCTTAATCTCTCTTTCATGTCCTCAGTTTCTCTTTTCTCTCTGTTACCTTTTCTTTTAATTTCTCACTTTTATTTCTCTCTCACTTATTTCTCTCACAACCCCAGCCTTGCTTCCTCTCTCTCTCTCTCTTTCCCTCTCTCTCTCTCTCTCTCTCACTTAAGTTCTTTCTTTCATGTCTGCAGTTTCTCATTTCTCTTGCTTTCTCTCTCTATCTCTCTGTTACCTTTTCTTTCAGCTTCTCACTTTTATTTCGCCCCAGCCTTGCTTCCTCTCTCTCTTTCTCTGTCTCTCTCTTACTCACTATCTTCTTTGCTCTTGCTCTCTTCCCCCCTTTCACTCTCTCTCTCTCTCCCTCCCTCTTCTTTTCTCTCCCCTCTTTATCTCTTTACTTTCACAGTGTATCTGCCTTGCTCTCTCTCTCTCTCTCCCTCTCAGGAGGTGTTGTGAGTTCTACTGAGCGTGCGCAAGGAGGGGAGGTGTTGGCAGAACGCAGGGGAACATATGGCAGGGCCTGTGTGTGAGGGGTGTGAGTGGTGTGAGGGGAGAGTGCTGGTTTGATGCTCTGGAGAAGTAGCTCGCTCTGACAGCCCCGGTGCATGAAGGAGGACTTTCCTAAAAAAGGCACGAGGCGAGGCTTTCGAAAACAAGTAACAAATGATTCGAAATAAATAACGCTAGCAAAAAATAGACTTTATTCCCCCTCGCTCTCGTCTCCCTGGCCGTCCGCCAGCGCCAGGCTGAAGTAAATCTTCTCCCAGATTGTAAGATGAGTCCTGGAGGTTTTTTTGCAGCTCCTGAACGTTTACCCGGGATCCTGTTTTTCTTTGCGTCCATATGGAGAAGCGTAGACGTTTAAACAGCGGGCCTGCGCACCTTAACGTGGGTTCAAAAGTTGAGTTGGAGAGGAGAGAGAGGCGGAGACGCCTGCGGTTCTGCAGGTAGTGTGTATCTGTGTGTGTGCCGATACGCTGGTTTGTCTCTTCATATTTGCATGAGAAAGGCTGTAATGAGGGAATGTGGAGGTGGATGGAAGGGTTTGAAGTCAGCTGTGTGCTGCGTCACGCTACCTTTACGGCTGCACCGTGTGGCGGACTCGAGAGATTCGTGACTTTAGAGACTATAACTAATATTCCCAGGTCACAGAGGTGGATATGAATACGCTTAATGGGACCTTCTCTTCAATTCCAAGCCATGGATCCATAACCACGAACGGAATGCCTTTAAAACGGCCCACACTCGCACACTCGATAGTCTAGATTTTAAGGATTCTACAGGAGATACAATTAATCCTTCTAGGTTTCCAGTATCACCATCTGTTTGCATGCCCACAATCCAGGCAGAAAGCAGCTTTACTTTAAAGCTCTACTTTATAGTTCTATGCAAGAAATGTGTGAGCCTTTCGCTATGCAAGCTTTGCGTGTTTAGAGCCTTTAGCTAATAGTCTGAGGTCACGGGGGTGAATAAACTCAGAGGAAAAATAAGAGACTTCTCTTTAACTGAAAGCCATGGAGTCATAACCACCAGCAGAATAGCTTCAAAACAGTTCCAACTGAGTCACAATTATTTGTAGGCCTCAACAGTGAGCATATTAAAGATGCTGCAAGAGCTCGAATTAATGACTGTAATTAGTGGCTTGTATCTGCTTTTGCATTTGTATGCATACCTATACAGAAAGCTGATTAACTTTATAGTTCCACTACGCAAGAGAATGGCCTATAGCTGATGCTAATGTTTAGTAGCTTTTGCTGTGCACGATTCATAGCCAAAAGAAGAATGGCTTGAAAATGGCACATACTTAAGACTGAGTTAATCATTGTAGCTTTCCAATGAACAATCGTATCTTTTAATTACATGTGCAATTGAATGCATGCCTGCATACATTGTAGGTATGTTTAGAGCCTTTAGCTATTGCTAATCAAGCTGCTCAAGGGAAAAAAAGAGCTACCTGAACGTGAATAAGTATAATTTGATGCTTGGTAAGGCATCCACTTAAACCAAGTAGACAATCTATGTAGACAGACATTGCAGTGTTAGGACTCACTGAAATATCTTTAGTCTTTGTTCATATAGCAGGAAGAAGTCGCTGAAATTTGATCTTTTCTTCATAATACATGGAATCTGACCTTTGCAGTTGTGATCTGGGACAATTTAATATGTCCCTATATATATATATATATATATATATATATATATATATATATATATATATATATATATATAAAAATATATATATGTATCTCCATTTTTTGTCGATTTTGAGTTTTCTACCTCAATTAAACACTCCAATGGTCGTTTACATTGTATGCACATTTCATGATGAATGGACCAATAGAAGTGCTCCAAAATAGCTTGGAAAAAGTCTGGTTTCATTGACTTACATTGAAAGTAAAATAAGTTTTTGGTCCCTCCTGTAAAGTTGCAATTTTTGAGATACTTGTTTTTCATTGGACAGCGACAATAAATAAACATATATATATATATATATATATATAATGCATTGCAGCCAGAATGGAAATCACTTGACTTTTACTTGTGCTACCAAGACCTCAAACATTTGGGATAATGTTTTTTTTACGAACAAAAGTAGAATTTTTGGATTGCACCCATGCGAGCAAAGTTTAAAGAAAGATACAAACCAAAGTGTTCCTGGCTGAATACCGTGACAATGAATTCAAACACATTCTGGTTGATAGGCCCAGCTTTCAGCCATGGGAACCAGCTATCAGCCATTATTGCTCCTGTGATGCTGGCAAAGATGAAACTGAAACCTCTAGGAGGGGACCTGCATATTTCAGCAGTCGTGATTGTTTACCTTTAGTTAAGCGTGTCATGTGTGGCACACGTGTGTTTGTGTAGGAGCGTGTTCTGTTAATACTGATGTTGGATGTAGATCACATTTAAAACTTACTGTGAACAGCCGGACTTATCACACTTTCATATACTGTGTGACTGTAGCCTTACAGGCGTGCAAGTATAGTAAAGTTTAATGCTGATGTGGCATAGCTTACACCAGAGCAGGGCATAGAACTAACAACTTCCTGTTTCATGGGTGGCAGAGTCATTGAATCATCTGATATAAAAACATGAGAAAAATAACTTGAATCACAATTACAACCAGTAATAACAGTGAAAAACTTGATTTACCAAGTTATCATCGCCCTTTACTACCAACACAATGTTTGACTGTTTAAAATGATAATTTTATGGAAAGTGGAGTTGAAGAGGCTTTATTTCTGCTTTTATGACTCCAACACTGTGGCCAGTTTTGAGACACTAAGGTGAAATCTTAATAGGCGGCTGATCCTGCACAGGAGAGGGCGCTTAAGAGCAATCAATCTCATTTAAATTAGAAGAAGCGCACATGTTAATATACAAGTTAAGAAGGAGGGCACATACCCAGTAGCAGGGCAATAGAGCAGGGGTTTCAGCTCCCTCTGGAGTCTGTCTGTGCGCGTGCCTACAGCTATTGCTTTGACATGCCAAATTTGTGTGTTCAGATGCCTTAGCTAATAGTCATAGGTCAAAGGGGTGGGTAAGAGCTTGTTGATAAGAAGCCCTCTCTTCAGGTCAAAATCATTGATCCATAACCAGGAGAATGGCTTCAAATTGGCCCCTGGGCCCCCCACACATACTTGCAGTTGTTTTTAGGCATCAGTAGTGGACGTATCAAAGTCTTTTAGCTGCAGACGTTCGCATACATGTCCAAGAAAGAAATTTTAATTTGTAATTCTACTATTCAAGAAATGTGTGGTGACAGCCTTCAGCTAATGCTAATGTTTAAAGCCTTATGGTAAGCAATATTCATGTGTTTAGAGCTTTTAACTAATAAAAGGGGCGGAATGCATTTAATTGATTGTCTCCTCAGCTCAAAGCCAAGGATCCATAACTACAAGCAGAATGGCTTTACAATGACCCCTTGGCCCCCATACTCTAACAGTTTTTCGTAGGCCTCAGTGGTGGACTAATCAAAGATGCTGCAATTGATCATTATAGGTCTGCATCTGTACACATGCCCAGAATTCAGACTTTCTTTGTAATTCCTTTGGTATGTCTGATGTTTTTCACCTGAACAGATGTCAGCTCCTGTCTGCTCTATAGGTGTTGCAGAAGCGGCGCAGTGTTAAGCAGACTGCTGCTCTTTATTAACAGTACCAGGAGCAGATAGCACAGCCACGGGCATCAGATTGCGGGTAATGGTAAACCTGACTACCCAGGGCCCTCACTCAAGTGGGGGCCCTTAAAAAGCCTCAGAAATAGATTTTGTTATCTAGTTCTGATACTCTGTTTTCATAGATCCTGTGATACAAGACTGCATTTTCCATGATCATTGTTCAAGTTCTGCTTATCTTTTTTTTTAGTTGCCCCCCCACCCCTAAAATATAAAAGTGATTTAATCCTCCTGCGCACTTATCTATCATGTAACACACACACACACACACACACATAATTTTATTTTATCTACTTACAGTTTGACAGTCAACATCAAAACAATTACAAAAATATAGACAAATAAATTATTCAACGTGTCTATTCAATCTGTGTTGGAGCGTGAGGGGTTAAGTGGAAGCCTGTGAGTCTGTGTCTCCCCCTATAAGGACTGTGATGTCTCTGCAGAGTGTTAGTGATTGGTGGTCCCGCTGTTTATGTACAGAGGGGGCCAGGCAGTTATAATTCAGTGCCATACCAATTTCAAACAGTAAAACTGACCAATCATATCTTCCCTCTAAGTGGGCGGGCTTAACTGTATGATCATTTCCACCCGCTGTGGTGACATTAGCTGGAGAAACAGCTAGGTAGTGCTAGGCTACCACCGCTAGCTAGTTTGCTGAGTCATGATGAAAGCCTTTGCCCCGCCCCCAAACTGTAAAACCACCCCCTCTTTGGGGGGTTGGGGGGAGAGGGCTGAGGCTTAAGGATCACGGTTCGCTACTGTGTAACACTCATCTATAACTTCTCTTTTGTTGGGTGAAGATGGCAGTCAGTGGCTGTTCGTCGGTTCAGACCTGTAACTATAATCAAGCTTCCATAAACAGAGAAGACAAATTCTTTCCAACTGAGCAATGAAGTGTTGTTCCAAAGCAGTGGATGTAGCAGACATTGTCTGTGCTATCACAGCCCAGCCAAGTCTCAGCCCCAGCCCAGCATGATGGTGGAGGTGTTGGTTGGGGAGATGGGCCAGTCACGCTACTGTGCCCAGGTGCTACGCCCCTGAGTACGGCGGTTGCCATCGGTGTGAAAAAGCTCTCTGAAAGTTTCTCACATTTTCTTCTTCATGCTTGCCTTTTGTCAGTGTCCTGTATGAATGATGAAGTAAGTCCAAGTGATATTCATTCTGCAAAAGCAACAATACCTGCCATACACTCTGATATTAATTAGAATTTTTCATAATGTGCTAGTCATGTTCTCCGAATTAATGAGCCAGACTGCGTTTTGTTCTTTGTGCATTTTTCAGTGTCTTCATTCTTGTTCAAAGATTTATGAAATGAGGAATCATTTAAATAAGGAACCTGTATCAAATGATACCCAGTCGTGTGTGAGGCACCTTAAATGTAGTCAGTATGTCTCAAACATCCTGCTCTATGAATATATGTATCATTTTAATCAAATTCAACATCATGATATTTCCCAAATATATCAAGGTATCTAATAAAAATGAATTAATTTTATATTACTATAGATAGTGAACCCATCCTTCTGGAATACAACCTCCTTGACCATAAAAGATTTTGTGATCACTTTATACACCAAAGAGGAGCTTATAGAGTCTATAGAGTTTTGCACCAATATTATCTGCAGTATTACAAAGTTTTCTGTGACATCATCTTGTAACACAATCTTTATTACTGGTAGGGGTGGGCGATATAGGCCTACAATAATATCACAATATTTCATGGTATTTTTGCGATAACGATACTCTTGGCGATATGACAAACATTGAATTAAAAAAATATATTTCAAGAATACATTACTGCAACAAATTGAAAATAAAAATTTATTATTGCATACAATATGATATAGCACTTCCCTAACTGAGATATAAAAAAATACAAGATTTTATCAGATTGTAACAGAAGTCATTGTTCCAGAATGTCACGATACTAAATAATACACTCCAAATATCTCCATATATCCAGGACTGAATAAAATGAATGATGCTGAACAGATAAAATCTGTCTCTAGTAGATATATAATGGGAAATTAGAAAAGTGTGAATTTTTCTTTTGGCAAAATCAGTAAAAGTAGTACCTGATGTGATAATTAGGGATGGGTGATATGGTGTGATATTTCAGGCTATAATATTGTTCACGATATTCAAAAATGTTGGCGTTATTATTGAGTACGATACGATATGGCACACCCCTAATTACCGGCAAGCTTGGAAAGCCTTTACACAACAACAACACATACTGGAGGCCACGTAGGGATGGAACCAACCAGAATAGAGCGGGTGGATTGATCAATAGATTCAAGATTCAAGAGTTTTATTGTCATATGCACAGCAGAAACAGACAGTTACACTGTACAATGAAATTCTTACATTGCTGCTTCTCCATTCACCAATAGATAAAGATAACAACAAAAAAATTATAAAAAATATATACAAAATCAATATAGTGTAATAATATATTATAAGTTGAAGTAAATACAATTGAAGTAAACTTGTTTTTTGTAATTAAAAATAAAAAAAATAATAAAAGTTACATGTGCTAAAAGTTAGATGCACACTGGGCTTATCAGAAAGGGGGGTTTAAGGTGAATACTGATGCAACATATAAGAAAAACAGTCTTTTTGGAACAATAAAACATGTAAATCTGTTCTAATAGACCCTAAACCTACATGTAATTGATAATACACCCCCCTTAACACAGAAAGAAATCATATCATTTATTTAACAGATTATAGATTTTAAACTATTCTTTCAAAATTATTGTATGCACCTAGCATATTGCTAAATTAGCATTTAAATTAAAAAGCAATATCACAGTAGGATGACATATATGATTATATTATGCACCACTCAAGCTGTTCAGCTTTTTTTCTAGATTTTTTTTCTCATATCCAATCATGTCAAAAGTAATAACTGTACTGGCAGATCATTTAGCTGGAATATTAGATATATTACAGTATAGATCAATTTATGTAAGTAAACATGGCTAAAATAGCTGGAGTGGTCTTAAAAGAGTCTTATAACACATCCATCACAAACTATGTAATTATCTTGCATGTATTTAAGATGCTGCCAAGAAGACATTTGTTTGTAGTACATGACTTCAAGTGGCTTGTCTTTGCCAAGCTATAACACTAAAGATAATAACCCATGTGATGAAGATTGAGACCCTGGAAATGGACAGTGGACTTCATGTATGTACCACCTACTGAACATGTCCTTTCCAGTCGGAACTGTGTATATATTCTCATTTCTTTCTTATTTAGAGCCACATAGTACATATTAAGTCTTCCTTTAAATACATGAGGGCCTCGTTAGCAGTTGTATAAGCTTAGTGTCAGCATAACCAGCTCAGCAGTCCGCGCTCCGTTTAATAGCTTTGTTGTTGCTGTCAGTGGTCCATAGCCTCTGGTATATATTTAGCTTGGATAATTGCAGTGTTATTATCTGCTGTTGTTGTCACTCCTGTTGTTTTTCTTGCTGTCGTTAGATTGGGACTCGACTGCAAGTCCAGAGGAACTCTCATTAGCCACTGTACTCTCATCTCCAGCCGCAAATAAGCAGGCGAAGCTGTTGCGGCATAGTCTGTGAACCGTTACGGCCCTGTATAGCTCGCTGAACACGCTGGACACGCTGGACCCTGGAAAATGCACACATGTAAATATGTACTACACACCCCACAGCACGACGTTCGAGCAGCCTCCGTCAGAGTAGGCTTATATTTAAATCTGTGGAGGCGAGGTGACTATCTGCACACAATTAACGCGCACACGCGCATGCACACACACACACACACTGAGTGCAAATTGTTCAGGGAGCTACGCGGCTCGTGACCGATTAGAATGGAGGACAATATTTTGCCTACATTTTTAGGCTGAAGGTGTCGGGGATGGAGGTGTGAAAACTGCAGAGATGCAGAGTGATGGCTTTAAATGGAGGAGAAGGGTGGGTGTGTTATGGAGGTGAGAGAAAAGTGCGAACACAGATGCATATAACCATGACTAACTTATTCCTGTTCTTCTGCACGTCATAATATATGCCCTTTCACGTCTTGCCTATATTTGTCAGGGTATATCCAGCGCTGTGCAAGCGTCTTAAACTACACTCTGTTTATTCAGTATCCAGACGGAAAGTTCTGCTTTTCAGCTTCCAGAGAAACAAAACAGCTGAAAACTGTAACAGAAGATGACATGAGCCTCCAAAACTAGGACTATGTTCTCCCAGAAAGTCCCAAATCTAAAAATTATTTTACACACCTAGCATATTTTATGGCCATTATATCATGACCTGATATTATTACTAAAATAGCACTTAAATTAAAAAGCAATATAACAGTATGATGACATATATGATTATATTATGCACCACTAAAACTGTTCAGCTCTCATATCCAATTATGTCAAAAGAAATAACTGTACTGGCAGATGATTTTGCTGGAAAGTACAGATACATTACAGTATAGATCCCTTTATATACACTACCACTTAGAAGTTTAGGATCACTTTAGAATTTCATTTCATGCAATTTTCATGCAATTCATGCAGTTTTCAAACAATATTGTCCATTTCACAATGAATTAAAGTATTAAAGTCTATTTTTGTATAGAGGCTTATTTTGCATATAGTCCTATTATCAGTAATTCTCAGTCCTCTGTCTAAATCTCCTGGTACGACCACCAATCCAAGTTAAGGATGTTATTGGACTAATTGGTTGTTAGGACACTCAATTGTGATGCACAGCTGAAAAACATTCTACTAATAAGTGAGTATAAAAGGGAGAACAACATTCTAGGTTAGTTTAGTATCTGAAGATCAGCAGTTGATGGCTTGCTGACCGACTCAAAATGACCAGAAAGAAACAACTTTCTTTAGAGACCCGTCAGTCCATTGTTGTGTTAAGGAAGAAGATACTCCATTGAAAACAAGAACATTTCACTGTGATCCCAAACTTTTGAGAGGTAGTGTAAATAAACATGGCTAAAATAGCCATCTGATTTTAACAGCAGGTCTGATTTTGTTGTTAGGCTGCTTACATTAATTTTGTAAATGTAACCCATATCCAGTATTAGTCTGAACTGATCATGCTTCTAAACTGACCCGCATGTGCAAAGGAAATGTCATCTAGAATGATTTGTCTCTGCAGTTAAAGGCATTTGTGGAACCTACTGAGACTCTTTAATTCCTTTCAGTCTCAAAACTAGCAAGTTACTGCTGTGTCCTCCCAACAAAAGTAATTGGGATTGCTGGGATCATTGCAGGAAATGCAACCCACGTCTAAGGCTTAGCTTTGGAGAAAAATATCTTGTCAAATTTTTATATCAAAATATGAAAGCATGTCTCTCAGAAGGCTGTAACAAGGCAAAGAAGAATGTAAAGTAATGATATTAAGCTGTCTGTACTGAATTAACATAAACACAATAAAACTACTCTGTGTTGCTCTATACTAATGACTAGAACATGCTAGGTAGGACCAATCAATGGGTAGAGCAAATTGCTAGAACACCACCCTGGCTCTTTTTTTTTTTGGATAAACTTTTATTTTTCACAAAAAAACACAAACAAATCAAATCTCTTCAAAAGAATGGAAGCTGTAAAATGGGAAAGAGTGGGCACACTGAAAAAAATATAATATTATACTTAGTTATCAAAGCTTTTGTGTAATTTTCTGTTTACCTGACAATAGAAAAATACTAATTGGCTGTTTTTCAGTAAAAAATAAATATTAATAACGAGTGGGTGGTCTCTGGCTTTCACACGGTACTGTATTTTAGGACAGCGCCTAGAAGCTCTGGTCCGGAACAAAAGCCCCCCATCTGAAAATGGGAGGGAGCGGTGTAATGGTAAGAAGGCCTGATAAAGGTATCAAAGAATTAGATCTGACGAAATGTCTTCTTACAAGAGCCCTCGTGTCTTCCTGTAGGTCAGAACATGTCTGGTATAAATCCATACCTGCTAGTGGTGAAGTGACTGACAACTGGAGACTCCTCTTTACTGAGGAGAAGAGCGAGAGAAATAGTGTTTCTATAAATGTGTCCACATTTCTATCGCTCCCAGATGGAGATGCACATCTTTATTTCTTTCCCTTTATTTATTTCTTTCTGTCTTCACTCATTCATCCATTCATCCGGGTGGCAAATGCGTACACATCCAGCAGGGACCTGTTAGACTCTGCCCTGAAATGAAAGGACAAGACTTGGACGGCCACTGGTGCGTCTCTTTCTCAAGCAGGGATGGCATAGGAGGCGCAGAGCTGCTACTTGAATGGGCTGTCAAGTGATTTTTGTCCTTTGGTGTAGCCGGGGGGACGTGCAGTCTCCCTCCAGATTTATCTCGGGTCTGTGCAATGGGCTAGCCCGCAGCCCATCGACCCGTTTATCTCAGCCCCCTCCGAAATCACTCCGCAGCTCCAGCTGGGCACACTCACAGTGAGGCTACACATGCTACACATCACTATAGGAGCCTATAAGGGACTGGCAACTGAAAGAACAGACACTGCAAGGATCAACCACTTTACCAGTGATATATTGGATGCGACAAGAAGTAAAGGAGTGTCGTACTCAAGAAAGTGTGCTCGCAACTGAAGCGTGCAAAGCTTGCAACGTTAGGGTGCTTTAACCTGTAGAAGTCGAGTTATTACTTCAGGTTTCTTAGGGTATATAAATGTAATTATTTAACTCGTTAGACCCCAATACAGTTATTGAACATTCTTGTGAATTCCTGAACCACTTTTAGGGATGTACTGATTACTGATGAAGTATTTTATTCTACAATGAGATTAAATGCGTTAACAGATGTCGCTTCGCATCTGTATTTTGATTGAATGATCATTATTTAAGATTTAAATACTTTTAAATATACAAATGGCACTGCATTTCTCCCAGTGGCTCAGTCTCATACCAGACTGGTGTTCCACTTCTACAGATTCTACAGATTCTTCTACAAGTCCATAAACAAAATGTCATAAATATAATTAGGTCTGTTCATTCTAATGACCCGACTTCTGCTTGTGGAGAACCTTTAGCCAATCATTTTAAAGCAGTGTGGTACTTTTGCCTGACAATGACCGTCATCAGCATTTCCTGAGTGATTTTATTTTTCAGCATGGGACATTCAGATTTAATGTAATGGAAATATAATTTATACACTAGCATTATTATTTTTTTTAATTTTATAAAAAATATATATAATATAAAATGAATATTATGTATATAAAAAGTAAGAAATATTCATATTGGAATGTATAAAAAGAGCTAAATATTTCATTATTATTCACTATCACTTCTTTTTGCTTGTGGTGACAGCCCAGGTGGGAGAGATCATTCACATAACATTACAACCTATTTCTTAGGGGTGTAAGAAAATATCGAAAATATAGAATATCGGGATATTATGTTTCATGATACTATATCGATTCTCAAAAACACAGTATAGATACACAGATTCCTGGCAGACAGTAAATCATTGTTTGTTGTTTAAACCTCTGACTGCTAGACGGCAGTGTTGTAATTCATTTTCAGCTCCACTCCAACATTAACAAGCAGCACAAGGACGCAATGCTATTGTAAGCACTGATAACCTGTTCATACAGTGGTGTGTTTTAATAGTAGGATTTGAAAAATCACAATATATCACTTTGCTTGCACTATCACAATATATCACGATATATTGAATCGTGACCGCTGTATCACAATACGTATCGTATCGTCAGCCCAACTATTTCTTATGATTAACGTTTATATAACTCTGTCCTGACTGTTCAGATACAGGTGTATGATCAGCATCAGATGGCCTACAGTATGGCATGTAAAGTAAAAAAACTATGAGGCTAAAGCCATCTGCTCATTCACCATCTTCCTGCAGGGATGTTCCCGTTCCACCTAAACTGGTACAGCGTTTATATTCTGGTGCTGACATTCAGCTTCTTATTTGCCAGTTTCTCGCCAGATTAACCATTTCTAATAACGCCTCAGACACCAGGGTGTGACCGCACCACCTTTAGGTGGAATGGGAACATTAGAAGAATGTTTTAATAGCCTAAATGAGGTTGTCTAAATAAATATTAAAACACAATACAACACGGAGTGTTCTACACTGTACTAATGATAAGAGGGGCTGCTTGATAAATACCACAAATAATAAATGCTAGAACATCAGTGCTGGATAACTGTTTTTACACACGGAGGCTCATAAGAAAATTTGGAAGGGAAAGGAAGAGGGGGGTGTGTTCAGTAGGTTGCAACATGCAACCTCACAGGTAGAGGTTACACTCTGCTTCTTTAAAAAAAACTAAATATCTAATGATCTACAATGTAATTCGTGTCGAAGGTCACTCTAATTATCATGTTTGTTTGTCAGAATCCACCTTGTTAAATCATGGCCATCTGCGGCCATAACAGTGAAATACTGAGTGGCTGATGGAGGTCACTGTACAGTCTAAGGTGAGGGTTAATTTTATAGTAGTAATTAAAGTAATACATAGTACATTATAAATATTCAATTAGTTTACCATTTGCTTCAGTGAAACTTGAATAGGAAATTGGCAAGAAGTGTCTTACATTCTGTTTGTTTATTAATTAAACAGTGCTATAGAGAGGTTTTCCCAGCTGGGAGAGCGATGCTGATATTCCTCACTCTGAACCAGTGGCTCAGTCTCATACCAGACTCTGCTCCCTTGCTCTATGCACGTTGTGTCACTGGTGTTCCGCTCTTCTACAGCTTCATCCAAGTCCATGAACAAAATGTCATAAATATAATTAGGTCTGTTCATTCTAATGACTCAACTTCTGCTTGTGGAGAACCTTTAGCCAATCATTTTAAAGCAGTGTGGTAGTTTTGCCTGAGAGTGACCGTCATCAGCATTTCCTGAGTGAGTTTTTTTTTTCAGCATAGGACATTCAGACTTGTGTAATCTAATGTAATGTAACTATGATTTATACACTAGCATTCATTTTTTCAAATTTTATTTAAAAAAATAAATATTATGTATATAAAAAGTAAGAAATATTCATATTGGAATGTATAAAAAGAGCTAAATATTTAATTATTATTCACTATTACTTCTTTTTGCTTGTGGTGACATCCCAGGTGGGAGAGATAATTCACATAACATTACAACCTATTTCTTATGATTAACGTTTATATAGCTCTGTCCTGACTGTTCAGATACAGATGTTTATTAAATATTCCCACCTCATTAAAATAGACTCTGGTAACCCTACATTGGATCATATCAATTCTTTTATTCAGTAGTGGTTGTGGCCTCTTTCTGAATTAATACTATATATATATATATATATATATATATATATATATATATATATATATATATATATATATATATATATATATATATATATATATAAGGTGTCAGAAGTATTCACATTCATTACTCAGGTAGAAGTATAGATACTAGAGTTTAAAAATACTTGTGTAGAAGTTAAAGTGTCCAATCAAGCTTTTTACTCTAGTAAAAGTGTAAAAGTACTGCTTTCAGAACTACTTAAAGTATAAGTAAAAGTTATGTAAGGAAAAAATGCTATTGAGGACAAAAGCTTAGGCCGCACCACAGGGGTCTATAGTGCATTAGCCCACCTCCCCAAAAACCCCATTCTTCTAAAAGCCATATTCATTATAATGTTACATTAAAATGTTAATGTTGATAAATTTGGGATGCGCTAGGCATCCTAGCTCATACGCGCATTGAACATGAATGTAGTTTAGTACAATGTAAATATATTAAAGAAGCATATCTGTGTCCTACTGAACATTAACATGTGTTTCATGGAGCAGAAGATATGATGACTAGTTTTCTATAAGTATTGTAATGAAGTCAAACTTCAAAGACATGTTATCAATAATCTTTACTGGAATGTAAATGTACATGAATGAAAACAAACTGAAATGAAATAAGAGTAACAAGACTATGTTTATAGTGTAAGGAGCAGAAAGTACTGATAATGGAGTGTAAATGTAAGGAGTAGAAAGTACTGATAATGGAGTGTAAATGTAAGGCCTAGAAAGTACTGAAAATGGAGTGTAAATGTAAGGAGTAGAAAGTACTGATAATGGAGTGTACATGTAAGGAGTAGAAAGTACTGATAATGGAGTGTAAATGTAAGGAGTAGAAAGTACTGATAATGGAGTGTAAATGTAAGGAGTAGAAAGTACTGATAATAGAGTGTACATGTAAGGAGTAGAAAGTACTGATAATGGAGTGTAAATGTAAGGAGTAGAAAGTACTGATAATGGAGTGTAAATGTAAGGAGTAGAAAGTACAGATAATGGAGTGTAAATGTAAGGAGTAGAAAGTACTGATAATGGAGTGTAAATGTAAGGAGTAGAAAGTACTGATAATGGAGTGTAAATGTAAGGAGTAGAAAGTACTGATAATGGAGTGTAAATGTAAGGAGTAGAAAGTACAGATAATGGAGTGTAAATGTAAGGAGTAGAAAGTACAGATAATGGAGTGTAAATGTAAGGAGTAGAAAGTACAGATAATGGAGTGTAAATGTAAGGAGTAGAAAGTACTGATAATGGAGTGTAAATGTAAGGAGTAGAAAGTACTGATAATGGAGTGTAAATGTAAGGAGTAGAAAGTACTGATAATGGAGTGTAAATGTAAGGAGTAGAAAGTACTGATAATGGAGTGTAAATGTAAGTAGTAGAAAGTACAGATAATGGAGTGTAAATGTAAGGAGTAGAAAGTACAGATAATGGAGTGTAAATGTAAGGAGTAGAAAGTACTGATAATGGAGTGTAAATGTAAGGAGTAGAAAGTACTGATAATGGAGTGTAAATGTAAGGAGTAGAAAGTACTGATAATGGAGTGTAAATGTAAGGAGTAGAAAGTACTGATAATGGAGTGTAAATGTAAGGAGTAGAAAGTACAGATAATGGAGTGTAAATGTAAGGAGTAGAAAGTACAGATAATGGAGTGTAAATGTAAGGAGTAGAAAGTACAGATAACGGAGTGTAAATGTAAGGAGTAGAAAGTACAGATAATGGAGTGTAAATGTAAGGAGTAGAAAGTACTGATAATGGAGTGTAAATGTAAGGAGTAGAAAGTACTGATAATGGAGTGTAAAAGTAAGGAGTAGAAAGTACTGATAATGGAGTGTAAATGTAAGGAGTAGAAGTAAAAAGTCATCTGAAAAATAATTACTCCAGTAAAGAATAAATAACTAAAATTCCTACTTAAGTAAGATAACAAGGTATTTGTACTTCATTAATTGAGACCTCTGATAATATAATATATATTTATATAATATATTATATATCGTCACTGTCCAATGAAAAACAAGTATTTCCAAAATTTAAACTTTACAGGAGAGACCAAAAACATAATTTAATTTCAATGTAAGTCAGTGGAATCAGAATTGTTTCCAAGCTATTTTGGAGCACTTCTATTGGTTCACTCGTCATGGAATTTTCACACAATGTAAACAACCACTGGCATGTTTAAATGATGCAGAAAACTCAAAATCATTTCCTTGCTACACAAAGTTACATAGCTGTGCAGTATATCTTCCAAATTATCTGGAATATTCTCTTTCAGTCATTTTTTTCAGTCAGGATATGCTACAGATCATCTAACAAACTGTTAGAAGTTTTCTTCTAACTGTCTTAAGTTTTAAAGTATGTTGTGTCTGTCCAACATAAAGATCAGCTCATTTATCATGAACTATTTGAACCATGGTATTGGTTAGTTATCTAATAATCTGCTAGTGTCAGTTGAATCAGGACACATTAACATCCTCATCTTATTGGACCTTAGCATTGCCTTCAACACAGTCTGTCACACGCTTCTGCTAGAATGGATGGAAAAATAACCAGGAACATCAGATACTGTGCACACTCGGTCTAAATCATTCAAATCTTTCTAATCTTTCAATGTATGTAAGCGTTAGACATGTTATTAGGAAACAGGGCTTGGGCTTCCATTTCTATGCTGATGATACTCAAGTTTGCATCAGTGCTGAGGGTAACTTGATGTCCTTGGTGTCCCCGACTGTCTGCCTGTGAAATAACCTGCAACAGAATTTTCTGCAGCTGTCTTGATAGTTTTTTGATACTTAAATTAGGAACATCCTGGTCCGGGTGGTTCTGTGTGGAGTGTGTATGTTCTCTCCATGCTTGAGTGGGTTTCCTCCGGGTACTCCAGTTTCCTCCCACAGTCCAAACACATGCATGTTAGGTTGATCAGTCACTCTAAACTAGTGTGAGTGAGCGTTGGCCATGCGATGGACTGGCAAACTGTCCATGGGGTTAAGTGGCAGATAATGGATGGATAGATGGACATCAAGAACATTTCTGAGACCTCCTTTTACTGTTGTTGTAATATTGCTAGGCTTAGGCTGGTTCTCTTACTTTCTGATGGTGAGAAACTTGTCCATACTCGCATTAATTTTAAATCCTCTTGTTCTACCATACACATGGGTTCATGGTATAGCTCCAGTGCACGTCTGTGCCCTGCCAAAGTCCTATGTTTCCTCTTGTTCTTTACACTCTTGAAAATCTCTCATTCTGCAGCAGGCTTCCTGCAAATTAAATATATGGGTGCTATAGCTTTCTCCTGTAGAGCACCACAATTATAAAAATGATGCTATTAAGAAAGCTCCTCCTTTAGAATAGTCCTGGCTAGGGGACTCGGATCATACACAATAATATCGCCAACATTTTTGAATATTGTAGAAGATATTATACCCTGAAATATCGCGCCATATCACCCATCCCTAATTATCACATCAGGGTAATACTTTTACTGTTTTTATAAAATAAAAAAAAATCACACTTTTCTCATTTCCCATTATATATCTACTAGAGACAGATTGTATTTGTCCAGTATCATTCACTTTACTTCAGTCCTGGATATATGGAGATATTTGAAGTGCGTTATTTAGTATCGTGACATTCCGGATCATTGACTTCTGATATACCTTTAATATCTCAGTTAGGGGTGTTCCATATGATATCGTATGCAATAATACAATTTAATATTAACTTTGTTGCAGTAGTGTATTCTTGTAATATTTTTTTATTTAATGTTTTGTCATATCGCCAAGAGTATCGTTATCGCAAAAATACCATGAAATATCGTGATATTATTGTAGGGCCATATTGCTCACTCCTAGTCCTGGCATGTATTTTTTTATTTTTTAACTTATGACGTGTTCTATTTTTCATGTTCTACATTGTTATATTTTGTTTTATCCATTGTGCTCATTTATGAAAAGTGCAGTATAAATGCAATGCTGTTGTAATGATCATTATTATTATTATACATTATAACAGCTGCAACAGCACTTTTGTGTTCCGTTCTATTGACATAATAGGCCATAATAATGGAATAACAGCGACATGTTGTTAGCATCATCTGCCTCTCTTTGTTTGTGTTGCAGTGGGAATGAATCCTTTATGAAAAGTCTTGTTTTTCGATTCCCTCGGGGTAAAAGCGCTCGAGTACTGCAGGTCCGTCTGCATAGACTCAAATTCCAAATACAATGAGGCTCATGTTTTTACATTAATAATTAACCGTGGCTATTTGTGAATCTTTATTGCCTTCTCTGAGGTCCATTAAGCTCCAAACTGTAATAGGTAACTGCGTTATTGTACGTAATTAATAATATTCTAAAGAAACTAAAGCAACTTAATCAACCTCTGGATATCAAACCCAAAATCAGTCGTTTAGCATAATATTATGGTGGTACTAAGTATGTATCTAAAACTGAGCAGTGCTTTTATGCATATGAATATATGTAGATAAATGTGAGGGGGATAAAGAATAAATTCATTATTGGCAATGCTCCCCTGCAGCAATGCTAAAAAAGGAGAAAGCTGTCCTATCGCGTTTGTGAGACGCAACACAATTCGGTCAATTAACGGTGACGCTATTGGTGAGGTTATTTTTTAAACACATAATTAAAATTGTATTTATTTTTTTATTTCTTTATTTTTTTTACTGTCTCTTTACTCGAACTCACCAGAGGCTATTGACTAACGACTTGCATATCGCTCATATTTCAGTTTCATGATAAAGAGGCGACTGAGCTTACATTCGCTTCACATCATGCCGGCAGCTGGATGCGTGCTGGAAAAAGCTTGAATACAGCATCGCCCGAAAGAGGGAGAACAGCTTGTTTCCCTGTAGGGAGGGAGACCACAATGCCGCACTGTCTCCTTGCTCCATGTCCTCAGGGATAAAACTGTCGCCTCTAGCATGGAAGCGGTAAAGAGAGCAGGGGCGGCGGTGGAAAAAGCCGAGCCCAGCGTTTCCACATCCTAATTGAATTTGATTAACAGGTAATTGCACAACCTTTGCTCGGTAAGCGTAGCTCGCGTTCCTCTCCCTTCGCCGTCCTGCAGCTAGCACAGAAGCCATTTCTAAGTGAAGGCACTAGTCGTCAGCGTGACTCCATATGACAGAATGCAGTCCCAGCAGAGAGAGAGAGGGAGAGGAGGAGAGAGAGGGAGAGGAGGAGAGGGAGTATGGGGAGTTTGGCGTTATGTAACAAATGCAGTTTGATGTTGTCTTCAGCTGACGCACACTCTGGGTTATTTGCACTCCATTTTTCTCGTCAAAATGTCACATGCCGAATGGAGCCATTTGATGAGGAGCCTGTTCTCGGAGTAAATGGGCACGCTGCCAGGAGCGTCACGTGAGCGCGGGATTGGATTCCCCGTGAGTGTGTGCGTGGAGTGGAGAGGAATCTGATTTAAGCACAAAGTGGAGAGATGAGAGATTGGATAGTGAAGAAATCACATTGGAGAACATCCAGATGGAGCACAGATAGAGCACTCGAGATGGCGGTGCCACACTTGCCGTTGGAATGAGGCATCTGATGCAATGATATAGCCGCATCCTCGCAAACTGAATTATCATACTTCACCGTGCCAGGGGTGGACCTGCATGTCATCGCTGCTGGGACCGACCTCGCGTCTCGAAACTGCCAGCTTTTCAGTACAAGGAGAAAACATTCCTAATTTATTTTTTGGTGGTCAATTCATCACGATATTTCCACCAAATGCAAAGTAAATAGCTGGTCAGTATTATTTGTGTAGCAGACCAGCCACAAGGTCCTTCATATCATGTACTGTAATCAGTTATTTATGTTTTGTTATTTTAACTGGCTGGCCTTAAAATGTTCAGTTTATCAGATTTTTTATAGTAAATTAATAGCATATCATATATGTTACATTAATCCAGTTCAATAAACTCAAAACATTTTTACATTTAAACATTGAATCATATTTAAAATAATATCGATTGTATAATTTGTCATCGGTGTCCAATGAAAAACATCATCTCCATTTTTGTTGATTTTAAGTTTTCTACATCATTTGAACACGCCAATGGCCGTCTACATTGTTTGCAAATATTATGACTAATGGGCCAATAGAAATGCTCCAAAATAGCTTTCGAAAAATTCTGGTTCCATTGACTTACATTGAAAGTAAAGTATGTTTTTGGTCTCTCCTGTAAAGTGGCAATTTTGAAGTTTGAATTTTGCATTTTTTTATTGTAAGGTTCAACAGCTTAGTAATGTATATAGGACAAGAGGAACCTACCAGAGAACACCATTTTTTATGCTGATCATACACTAAAAGATTTTTAAAAGACTCTGAGAAGATGTTTAATAGATTAAAGTCTGACACCCTCTCACATCTAAAGACTAGTCACAGACTTTTAGCCACAGACTAGTCAGAGGCTATGATTTTACAAAGACTGGGGGTCTTTCAGAGTCACTATTTACAACAAGACTGCTACTAGATTCCTATTGAGATTATTTCCCATTTATATGATTGAAGCTAGCATATTCAGATAAAGTGTATAGTTCGGTGGTCGACTAACTGTAAACACTGTCCACCTTTTTTCCTTTGCTTGCAGCTTCCTGTTTGGTGGTGAACAGAGCTCTCCTATTGGTTGTCAACAATGTTCACATGACTATTCACGTGAGCCAAGACTTACGACTTATGATAATATTAAACACGGTTGATTTTATCGGAACCTTAGGACGAGAAAAAGACTTAAACCTGCAGTCCTGACCACCTCACACTAAACCATCGAGATGATGCGAGTGTGACTCAACTCCAGCCAGACTCATGATTTTTTTCCGACACTGGAAATTTGTCTGTGACAGTAAAATCACTTAAAAATCGTTTGGTATAAGGTCAGCATTAGCTAATGTGTGATCACTAGAACTGAGCTTCTATTTAAATTTGGTACACGCTACAGTACATCTCTTGTTTTGTTGTTAAGTTTTTTATAGAAACAAAGTTGTTAAAACAATCAGCAGAAAACAGTGCTGATCAAGAATTGTTCTTCTCTGTGGTGTCTAGGTGGACATAGCTAAGAATGCTCTGCTATTGGTTAGGACAAGAGCTAAAGAGACATGAGGGGTTATATAAACCATCAGCATCATTACACAGTGATGGAAGAATGAATCAACCAGTTGTGTTTTGACTTCCAATAAGTGGGACCAATTTTGTGAGAGAGGGTTGAGATCTTCTGGAAGTCCCAGGCCCAAAACATTTTGCGATGCCTATAAACATTTATGGTACAATATATTGATACAATATATTTTTATTTTCAAGGGCCCTCCATTTTAGGGATACTCTGACTTTTAGGGACTTTGACCCCAGGGCCACATGGGGGTCCTAGCCATGCTTTTGGGGCCCCTAGCCGTGCTTTTGGGCCCTAGCCATGCTTTTGGGGGCCCTAGCCATGCTTTTGGGCCCCTTATGAAAACGGACGAGGCGTTGTGGCACTGCTCTGACTTCGACTTCTGGCTATTAGGGGTCCTAGGAAAGAGGGGGGCATAATTTTAGAGGGCCCTGGTTATGAGAGCCCAGGAATGTTACCAGTAAAGGTTACCAGGAAATCCGTCAGGTAACCGCTAACACAAAAGGCGGTGGTCGAGATGGGATTACTCCATAACATTCAGATTACCATTAAAAGTTCCAGCAGCAAGTTAACACTCACCATAGCGTTAACCATAGTACGCTTTAATCACGATACGCAACTTCTTCCTTAAATTACTGCCAACAAACACTTATCCATTGCATTAACTTTCACTAAAACTCTAAATCCTAAAACTGGAATGACTGCTAAGAGTGTAGATGATGTACATCTAACTCAGTTTAATGGTGTTAATGCTGAACTTAAACCATGATGGGCTTCTACAGGGTAACATCTAACATTTCCACTAAAGACATCTAACATTGAGAATGTGTGTATGATTAATCTGCTTTGAGGCTGTTTCAGACTTGGGCAAGTGAATATGCTTCTAACCTGGGACAAAGCTGTTGTTGGTCGTGCTATTACATAAAGATATTATAGTTTAGCGTATTTGTATATAAAGTATATTAGATATTGCATATGGAATGCATTAATCCTTCAAAACTTCAAGGCAGGACATGAGGACAAGCATCAGGGAACAACTCTGTTGTTGTCTATCAGTCCGTAGCAACGTTAGCTAACGTTAGCCGCAGTAGCGGCTGAAACCAAGAAGATTGGTTGAATTCTGTCGAAAGAGGGGGGCATAATTTTAGAGGGCCCTGGTTATGAGAGCCCCTACCAGGGGGCCCTAGAGAAGAGCAGGGCATACCATTAGAGGGCTCTTGCTCACGAGGGTGTGCAGGTTGGGGGGGTTATCCCTGGGCAACTCTTTGCCCAGAGGCCCAGACTATCCTTAATCTGTCCTTGGTAGTTACCATGAGTGATTATTATAACTTTTAAAAGCAGTCCTAAGATTTCTGGAAGGCCGAGGCTAACACAGGAGAGATGTGCTGTATTTTGTTGGGGAGCTTGTGTTTTGATGTACAAAGAGATGAAGGGTCTGTATCTTTCTAACGTGTGCATGCGTGCACAAGAGCTCACACTCATGCACGTGTCTGCTGGTATGAATCTGTGGACAGCTTCCTGTGCCATGTCACTTTCCAGCTGAGTCAGCACTCTGGAGAGGAGGTGGAGGAGAGCCAGGAAAAGCCCCGCCCTTCAGCCCTCTGCCTCTAGAGCCTGCAGAGTCTGCACTGTTGATGATACCCTTCAGTATTCGCCTCTTGAGAATATTCTAGATAATCCTGCTGTAAATTAGCCTCCACGCTGACCTAATTGTGTTGTAAATTCCAGGATTTATGGTAATTTGGTTCAATCTTGTTGTGAATTGCCCGTTAAAGAGATGTCTCATTAAAATTCCCGACATGAAGGAGGCACTGCGTTCACTGTAACTCAGCAATTGTATTTACTGGTGTGCTGCTACTACAGCCGACGTAGATCTTGTGTTAATGCTATAATGGTTGTTCTATTGAGTTTGTTCTGTAAACAAACTCTGGCTCTCTAAAGAGGCAGAGCTGTTTACACTGTGTGTGCCCCGGTGTATAGGTGTGTGTATCCCGGTCAGTATCTGGTAATGAATCTCAGTGATTGTGGATGCAGCTTGTGTGAAAACCACTTTGATGGAAGGGTAATAGCTTATAGCAGATTTAGAAAACTATATGCTTTAGTGGTCATGTGACTGCAGGAGGATGATGTTTTTTTTCTCAGTAATGCTACTTTGCTATATATACACTACCGCTCAAAAGTTTAGGATCACTTTAGAATTTCATTTCATGCTATTTTCATGTAATTTGTACAATTTTCATGCAATTCACTAACAATATTGTCCATTTCTCAATTAATGTAAGTGTACCAGATGATTTTTAAAGAATAAAAATGTTTGTATTAAAGTCTATTTTTGTATAGAGGCTCATTTTGCATATAGTCCTATTATCAGCAATTCTCAGTCCTTATTAAAGGAAGGTCGAGAGTAAGACTTCATGTTGATCTCCCATGACTTCACCCATAATTTATTTATCGAATCGAATTTCACTGTTCCGCTTTTTAGCTTTGTAATACGCCGATCTGAGAAACTTCCTGTTTTTTAATTTGCTCGATAGTTCCATCATTCATTTGTTCATATACTCGTCTGTATATGAGGATAACGAGCTGAGGAGCTCGTTATTGCTTTACAGTCATCCATCCTGCTGGCTATTTTTAAATCTTTTAAGGTTTGAATCATGAACTTTGTCTCTTCAAGACCAGTTTCTATCTCCCGCCATGTTGAAATGTCCTCTATGACGCTACAGTACATTATTTAAACTTTCTGATTGGGAATGTAATTGGATACAGGCGTTTAAACGGCTATTATTCTTCTATTAAACTGATTATTTATAGGATTACCCACCTCCTTCAATTGGATAGAAATTGTAATCGGAATGACCTCAATCGGACTAGTCTATTCAGATTGAAGTGTATACATGAACGTGTTCTATTCCGATTGAGCTGTTAGTCTGATTATTAATGGATTATCAGGCTGCATGTAAACGTAGCCAGTGAGGCTTTGCTTAAAGCAAATGTTTTATAGGCACAATTCTCAGCTTGAGGTCTGTTTCCTGGGGGACCTCTTTGACAGGGGGTAATTGTTTGGCTAGCTTGACCTCCAGCTTTGCCTCTGGATGCCATAGTAAATGTACTTTACTACACGTGTATCTCCATTATCATGGACCATGGCTCCTTAAGTGCTGGATGGCTCTAAGGCCTGCCTTGTAGGTGAGTATATTAGTATTGTTAATGGCTCACACAAGTCACACAAGGTAAGTTAAAGGTCCCAGATGGTAAGCATCTCCTTCAATACTCACTCATTTATCAAGAAAGTCTTTGGTCCAAAGGAGATGTCCACCAAGAAACTGACAGTAAGTCTCTCTGTTGTACACCTTTAAATTATCACTCCATCTGTTGAGGGCTAAGCTTACTGTGCGTTGACTATAAATGTGATTAATCTCTGTGATAATAATGATAGCAACCCTGTCTCTTATGGTCCAGTTCATGTAATGTGTCCCCTCCCTCCCCCGCCCCACCCTCTTGTGTCTTTTCAGTGAGAGAGGAGTATGTGGCGACCTTCAAGGGCTCCGAGTATTTTTGCTACGACCTGTCTCCAAACCCCATCCAGAGCAGCAGCGACGAGATCACCCTCTCCTTCAAGACCCTGCAGCGCAACGGCCTGATGCTCCACACGGGCAAATCCGCTGACTACGTCAATCTGGCGCTGAAGAACGGCGCCGTCTCTCTGGTCATCAACCTGGGCTCCGGGGCCTTTGAGGCCCTGGTGGAGCCTGTCAATGGGAAATTTAATGACAATGGCTGGCATGATGTGAAGGTTACCAGGAATCTCCGTCAGGTAACCGCTAACACAAAAGGCGGTGGTCGAGATGGGATTACTCCATAACATTCAGATTACCATTAAAAGTTCCAGCAGCAAGTTAACACTCACCATAGCGTTAACCATAGTACGCTTTAATCACGATACGTAACTTCTTCCTTAAATTACTGCCAACAAACACTTATCCATTGCATTAACTTTCACTAAAACTCTAAATCCTAAAACTGGAATGACTGCTAAGAGTGTAGAAGATGTACATCTAACTCAGTTTAATGGTGTTAATGCTGAACTTAAACCATGATGGGCTTCTACAGGGTAACATCTAACATTTCCACTAAAGACATCTAACATTGAGAATGTGTGTATGATTAATCTGCTTTGAGGCTGTTTCAGACTTGGGCAAGTGAATATGCTTCTAACCTGGGACAAAGCTGTTGTTGGTTGTGCTATTACATAAAGATATTATAGTTTAGCGTATTTGTATATAAAGTATATTAGATATTGCATATGGAATGCATTAATCCTTCAAAACTTCAAGGCAGGACATGAGGACAAGCATCAGGGAACAACTCTGTTGTTGTCTATCAGTCCGTAGCAGCGTTAGCTAACGTTAGCCGCAGTAGCGGCTGAAACCAAGAAGATTGGTTGAATTCCAGAGGAACTGCCATTGGGGCACTTTGGTGCAAACCTCTAGTCTGCTTCTCTTCTCTTTTTCTTCCTTTGCCCTTTTTAAGTGTTACTAACATGCTTTTGGGGAAAGAAACTAACCTCTCATCCATGGAATGTGTCATTTACTAACCGATTACCTCTTACTAACGTGCAACGCTGATGTACTAACCTTGGCAAGAGACCATCTTTTTTGATTGAGGAACGGTGTTCTGTTCACAGTTTTTTAATTTCCTTTCTCCCCCCTTTTCCACAAAGCACTCAGGCATTGGACACGCTATGGTAAACAAACTACATTGTTCGGTAGATATCATTCTAATTGTTTCTTAGTTTGGGTTTGCCGTGTGTCTATTTTCCTTTTTTTGAACCGTAGACATCAATACTAAACAAAAAAAAGGGGGAAACTGCGGTTGGTACTCTTTTACGCTTACTTCCCCACCCCTGCCCAAGTCCCCTTTTTCTTTATCTTCTCATCCATTTGATTTTCCTCAGCTGTTTTTTGTCCCGTCCACATTTGAAAGTTCTGTTACCCCTCTCGCGCTTTCTCTTTCTTCTCTTTTAGTTCTCTCGCATTATAACGTGGCTCACTGGCCGGTCTCGGCTGGCTGGCTCCGTGGGTGTCTCTCATCGGTCCAGCCAGTGCTGAGGGCCTTCACTCAGCATGGCGTGCGTAGTGGCCACCCCTCTACTAACATCACCCCGCTGCATCAGGCCATTCGAGACTAACCGGGGTGGCTGCTCAGCCTTTATTTTGTTCCCTTCTTTTCCCTTTTTTCCTTTTCTCTTTCTAAGTGAACGAGCTCCTGCATGCACACACATACACTCTGCTGTGATTGGTCTCGTTAGCTGCGCTCCCTTGTTTGTGTGGCCCTCTCTCTCCCTCGCTCTTCTTTTTGTTCCTGTCCAATTTAATCCCAGAAAAAAAAAAAAAAAAAAAATGTTATTTTTTTCTTCCATTGTTTGCATGCGAGGAGGGAGAGATCATGAAGCATGCGTCCATTCAGCCAGATTTGTGTGAGATGTGTGGGGCTTTAATTGCCTGTGCTTTCATCCCTAACCCTGTGGCATGTTGTGTTCGTTGTTTTACATCCTATGGAAACATGAAGACATGAGAACGTAGTCACATGCACTGTACCTCAGCAATACTAACTCTAAGCACACACATTTCTACTAATACCATTTTTGTGTCTGCTGATTAACCTTTGTGTTCCAGTA
This sequence comes from Megaleporinus macrocephalus, assembly GCA_021613375.1. NCBI lineage: Eukaryota > Metazoa > Chordata > Actinopteri > Characiformes > Anostomidae > Megaleporinus > Megaleporinus macrocephalus. The sequence goes on along the minus strand of CM038715.1, from coordinate 5,756,691 downwards.
CTGGCAACTGACTAACACCGAGTGTGGGCCCCTGGGCCGCTCACTCTCTGAACTAACCTAACCCATACTGTGGGTCTGGCAGACTAGAACCTAACACCAAAATGAACGTAATCTAAAGACAAAACGAGCTGAATACGTATATCCTGAAACAGACATGAAAATGGGTTCATACTAAATCAATAACAACAACAACAACAAAAAAAAAACAAAACTGAGCATTTGCATAATGCAAAGTATCGAAAGCTAATACAAAACAACAGAGGATCCAAATCCTTACGAGGGGGACCAAAGCCCTATATCAGCATTCAAGTTATGTGTGAGTATAGCGTGTCCTTTCCCTGTGCTTTGTTGTCTAGGTTACAATATCCGTGGATGGAATTCTCACCACCACTGGATATACACAAGAGGACTACACCATGCTAGGCTCTGATGACTTTTTCTATGTCGGGGGCAGTCCCAGCACTGCAGATCTGCCCGGATCCCCTGTTAGCAACAACTTTATGGGCTGCCTTAAGGAGGTAAACACAGCTGCCTTTCGTATATACTTCCCTTGCACTCTTGTGTGGACCTGTGTTGTGCAGGATGAGAGTCCTCGACGCTGACCAGTAGGAATGAACTTGTATTATGGTGAACTTGCTCTCTTGTATTACTGAGAACTCTGGCTATGCTGGTTTAGACCAGGGAAGCCAGAGTTCTATGTTTTTGCTCAAAATGTCGTTGAAAATGACAAATAGGTTGATTTAAAATTAGAGTTTGAACAATATTCTGTTACAAAAGTACACTGATAATACATTATCTTTAGTATAAAGTTAGGTTTGTTATTTTATAGAGTGAGAACTTTCTGCCAAGCCAAATCAAAAGTCATCCTGGGCCAGCTTGGACCCACAGGCTACCCTTTGCCCAGTCCTGGTCTAGACACACCTATTCATAGAATTGTTTAGTGTACTGTTTTACACATTTTAGAATAAACGTAAAGATATTAAACTATAAACTAGCACATGCAATTCTGCAGTGACCAAATATATTGTTTTAGATTTCTAAGAGAAGTCTACGTCTGCCTTGGTTTACCCATTACTGAGGTTAACTCATCAGGAGCCACTTAAGATGCTTGTCCAACAAAACTGAAGAATGCTTTGACCTTCTTGGCTGCTCAAAACTGCTTTCTGTGTGGCATACTGTTAGCATGCGATGGTAGACTATGTGAAAAAAAGTATTGGGACATAATCATTAAATTCAGGTGTTCGTTCAGTTCCATTGGCACAGGTGTATAAAATGAAGCACCTAGCCATGCAGTCTACTTTTACAAACATTTGTGAAAGAATGATTCTGAAGAGCTCACTGAATTCGAGCATGGTACTGTAATAGAGTGTCACCATTTATCATGTCAGTTTGGGAAATTGACTCGCTCTTATATATTCCACAATCACCTGTGAGAGGTATTATTAAATAGTGGAAGTGTTTAGGAACTACAGCAACTCAGACCATGTAAAGTGGGGTCCCTGAGGCTCAATAACTAAAACTTTGCATCAGGAACTTCACGGCATGGCCGGAGCAGCTGCATGCAAGCCTTACATCACCAAGCACAATGCCAAGCCTCAGATGGGGTGCTATAAAGAGCCACCACTGGACTTTGCAGCAGTGGAACAGAGCACCCTTCTTTATCTGGCAGTCTGATGAAATAGTCTGTGTTTGGTGAATGCCGGTAGAACGTTACCTGCCTGACTGCTCTGTGCTGACTGTAAAGTTTGGTGGAGGAGGGATAATGCTATGGGACTTTTTTTGTGAGGTTGGCAAAGGCTCCTTAAACTTGAAACTTTTTGGGTACAGTTTTCTGTTACAGCAGGTCTGTGGCTCAGTGCACAAAACAAGGTCCCTAAAGGCTGGTTGGGTAAGTTTGGTGTGGAAGAAAACAGAGCACAGAGCTGTGTGTGGCCCACACAGAGCTCTGCCCTCAACCCCATCAAACACCACTGGGATAAACTAGAGAGAAGAGGCCCTCTCGTCCAACATCAGTGTCAGACCTCACAAATGCTCTTCCGGCTAAATGGGTCAAAATTCCCCTAGACACATTCCAACATCTTATGGAATATCTTCCCAGAAGCTGCAAAACTGGGGTTAACTCCATAATAATGCCTATGGATTTAGGATGGGAAGTGTAATGTGTAGGTGTCCCCATACTTTTGTCCATATAGTGTATCTTTTTAAGTTAAATTATCTTCAATGGTCTTAAATCTACTTAATATTGAATATTTCTCATTTTAAGATTTTATATTATTTTATAGCTTATTATAATATTATTTTACTTGTTGCTAGACATTTCTTTACTTGTTTTAAATGATTTTAGTCATTGAATCTCACAATTTCTCACTATACTGGCAGATCATTTTATTTCCTGCAAGAAATATGCTTGGAGCAAGCTAATCTTGTTGTAATCTTCTTGTTTATAGTTTCTGCCAACACATAAAAAATGGAAAAGAAATGTCTAGAGCATGTTATATGTACACCATATAATACGCCTGCAACAATCTTAAAATAACACGTACATATGCTATTATTATTTTCATTATGGAAATAGTTCATACGTTTGCATTGTCTCGGCTGTTTGTATGTGTTCAGGCATTTAAGCATAAGCCTGTAGATCTTTATAGATTATGAAAAAACATTCAATCAGGTGTGTCTAAACTTATGACTGCTATTGTTTATACTAGTGGCAGTCCTGGAGAACATGTCCTGATGACCTGAGATCTTACAGCACATGACTTAGTTTATATTGATTCAGTCTGCTTTGATCTTTTCATGACAGAGAAGCGTCAGCATTTCAGCTGCACTCCAGGAAAGAAAAGTTAAATATTAAATAATAATCTCTGAGTCTGTATGACCCTGCGAGAAATGTGCATGTTGGTGTAACTGATTTCTTCAAATCGCTCCCAATCACTCAAATGAGAACTGTTCCATATGTGCTGCTGTTGGTCGAGAACTTCATATTTTCCTTTTCATTCATTGGCTGATCTCAGCATCACGCTGTTTCTTCTGAGATGCGTCCCACAGGAGGTGTCCCTGCACGCATTGTCGTTGCGCCGCTTTTCTCTGGCCTGTGAAAGCACATACATCAACAACTGAGAGAATTATTTATCGGCCTGTGTTGTTTTTTTTTTTTTCAGCTCGGGCCCACAAGCTGCCTCTAACCGACACACGGCACAGCTGAAATGCATTCACTAATTAATACTGCTGATGAGGTTGCTTCACTTCTGAAGACTGTTAATTTGAAAATAGGTCACAGATCGTCAACAGCAGCAGCAATAACAAATAAACAAGAGCATGACAAATAGGATAAATAACCTTTCAGACTGAGAAAGTGAAAGGTCTGATTAATAAGCTTTCTAATGGTGGAAAAACATCCACTGTGAGAAGACCACCCTTGGAGTTTGTTCACTGTTTGGTTAGAGAAAAACGCTCATGTGCAGATCTGTCTGTTAGACCTGTGATGTAAAGGGGAGACTGCTTTTTTTTTCTTTTTTTTTCCCTCAGTATATGCTTTGTTAGACATTTTACTGAGTGCTTCAGTGTTGTTCTTTCTGAATCCAAAGGGGGTTTGATGTTATGCGGTGAAATTTCTCTGAGCTGTACTTTACACAAACTGAAGAGTAACAACACAGACGGACATTCTGTTCCATGCCATATGGGATCGTAGCTGTTTTCATTTGCTGTAAATAGAAAAGGGCAGTGCTTCTTGTTAAAGTAATCTATCACACGTTTTCAGCATTATAATCAGAGCCAGTCGTCTGGTCAGTCCACAGTCTGCAGTCCACCAGGCCTTAGTTCCAGTGTGACTAGAACGCTTTCCATTATATGTGTATAATATATATATATATACATACACTACCGCTCAAAAGTTTAGGATTAATTTAGAATTTAATTTTATGCAATTTTCATGCAATTCATGCAATTTTCACACAATTCACAAACAATATTGTCCATTTCACAATTAATGTAAGTGTATCAGATGATTTTTAAAGAATAAAAATGTTTGTATTAAAGTCTATTTTTGTATAGGGGCTTATTTAGCATATAGTCCTATTATCAGCAATTCTCAGTCCTCTGTCTAAATCTCCTGGTACGACCACCAATCCAAGTTAAGGATGTTATTGGACTAATTGGTTGTTAGGACACTCTTGCTCAATTATGATGCACAGCTGAAAAACATTCTACTAATAAGTGAGTATAAAAGGGAGAACAACATTCTAGGTTAGTTTAGTATCTGAAGATCAGCAGTTGATGGCTTACTGACCGACTCAAAATGACCAGAAAGAAACAACTTTCTTTAGAGACCCGTCAGTCCATTGTTGTGTTAAGGAAGAAGATTCTCCATTGAAAACAAGAACATTTCACTGTGATCCCAAACCTTTGAGCGGTAGTCTATATATATATATATATATATATATATTCCCTGTATTATATGTGCATCATTGAACATGCTTGCATGCCTGGTCCACATAAGAGAAATGATAAAAATAGCTACATTAATTAAGAGCTCAAGTCCAGTCCCTTGGTAAATGGTCCTAAACACATGAAGGTGAAAAAGAAATCATCCTAGAAAGAAAATATGCCGCAGACAGCTTCAAGGTTCCAGGCGGTAATGAAACAAGGTTTGTTCATAGACTCCTTGCAGAGATCAAATACCGTGGGCTTTTGGTAGAACTCAACTGTGTATCATCATATTGACAGGGGTGAGCATGTACTGAGTGTTGTGACGCGGGCTCACTAACAGCTCTTTGAAGCTAAAGCCTTCATCTCGAACGCAAAGCACAATAAATCAATGGGTTTGTTTGTCAGAGCATGAAAGTGCAGCCCATGTGCCAGCAATTGTTTTAGGCCATGAGTAACCCCCTCTTCACACCTTCATATGTAATCCCTCCTTTGGCCATGCTGTAATGCTGTCATTTCCACAGATTAGGAGGTCTACCCAGGGTTCTGGACCTGTGAAAACAAACACGTGTTAATCCTGTGTCCTCCTAAGAAGCTTCTGAATTCATCCTCTTTTCTACTCATCCACGCCACATCAATAGAATTATGACGACCGTCCATAGCCACAACGGGTTCTTCTTGAAGGGTATTGTTAGTGTACAGTATACTGAAGCTTAGCATTCAACAAGGTTATACCACACACGGGGTGTATTATAGTGTTTGTGCTGTTATCAAGTCCACGGTTGATTAATTCAGGCGTTTAGAGCAGAGTTCACGAGAAGCTCATCCATCATTAGCGGGTTTTTGTTTTAATCTGTCTGTCCTCCGGGCCAGTGTATTCCAGCATGCCGACGATCTGGTCCGAGTCACACAGACAGATGTGGCGTCCTCCACCTGCTGTCCCTGCCCCGACCCCTCCCCTGTAATAGACTGCGATCCGGAGGCCATGTCGCGCGGAGCTTTATTACAGATAGCTTGTGTTTTTCCCCCACATGACTTTATGAAGCGCACTAAGTGAACAGGTGGGAGCGGAAAAATAAATAAAAAACTCCTGCGGCTCGTTAATTGCTGGAACAGCTCTAGTGCCTGGCCGTGTGATTGGCATTTCTGAAGCATCATCAATATCCTTTTATTGCATCCGCATTCCATTATCTCTTTCCTGGCAAGTGCTCAAATGAAATCGAAACTGAATTAAAAGAGGGTGATATTGAACACTTCACAGTCTGTTGCTCGGTCTAAATCACAGCATTTCAGCCATGTGGAGGAGGCAGGGGAAAAAAAAAAAGCTCGGTGCCAAGGAGCGAGACAAAAACGCTGCATGACTACCGGGAGGGAGTCGTTTTTGAAATGAATGGGAGAAAAATCACCCAGCCCAGATTTCGTGCAGTCAAACACAGCATGACACATCATCAATACAGACATTATGCAAAGTGCTGCGACTTCTGCTGATTTTTTTTTTGGAAGATATCACCGCTGGTTTCACTGGCACTCCGTGGACCATCAGGTTGCTATTAGGTACGTGCGGCTGACGGTCTTTCATAACCTCTACTGCTTCCTTTTCACTGGCTTGTATGTCTTTGCTTTAAAGGTTGTGTACAAGAACAATGACGTGCGGTTGGAGCTGTCTCGTCTGGCCAAGCAGGGCGATCCCAAGATGAAAGTTAGCGGGATGGTGGCTTTCAAGTGCGAGAACGTGGCCACCCTGGACCCCGTCACCTTCGAGACCCCTGAATCCTTTGTCACGCTCAGCAAGTGGACGGCGAAGAAAGCCGGGTCCATCTCCTTCGATTTCCGCACCACCGAGCCCAATGGCCTGCTCCTCTTCAGCCATGGCAAGCCCAAGCAGCAACAACAGAAAGACCCCAAGAGCCCAAAGACCATGAAGGTGGACTTCTTTGCCATCGAGATGTTGGACGGGCACCTCTACCTTCTTCTGGATATGGGCTCGGGCACCACCAAGACCAGAGCCGTGAACAAAAAGGTTAATGATGGAGAGTGGTACCACGTCGATTTCCAAAGAGATGGAAGATCAGGTAAAGGTTTTGTCTTACTTTAATTGTTCTAATGATTTATTGAAAATACTCCATGTATTATTTTCTTGTGACTAGTTGCAGGGTTGGCTTCATGAGATGGATTAGCATCAGCTTCAACTAAAAAAAAATAATAATAATAATAAGAAGAAGAAAAACATTTTCTTAGCTCTTGAATGGCGTCAAACCTTGGCTGTCCATTGCCGAGTAATATGTCATAGCTATGCAATATTAATTTTCCTCAAATAAATTGCCCCATTTTCATGGAAGGCTTCCCTCATTGTACTCTTAAATACACGTTTAGTGGTTAGTGCTGGGTTGTGGGTGATATTTGACGCTGGAGTAATGCTGATATAAAATAGAATGTGCTGTTCTTTTACGCCTGCCTGAACACAGTCATAACTGTGCCTAAAGGGCTGCGCTGTCAGGTTGAGATTTAAATATGAACGGGCCCCTAGTCCTTCCTGTCTTCCTCCTCCTTTCTTCCACCGTCTTCTCTGCCAGAGTTGCCATGGAAACCAGAAGTCGGTTTCCCAGAGGAGCGAGCGAGTTAGTGATCAGCACTGCCCAGTAAAGACATTTCATCCCTCGCTCCCCCACCACCACCACCACCGCCACCCTCCGCCCCCTCCAACCCCCTCCTCCACTCCCCTCCATCAGCGGTGCTTTGCCTGAAGTCTGGAGAGTGGCCTCTGCTCCTCTGTCCTTCCCTCTGCCAAAGTTTGGAAAGAGGAAAAAAAAAAAAAAAACAGAAAAAAATGAAGGCTTATTGATCTGTGGTTATTGCCTCAGTGCACAACTCTCCATTTCTCCTCTCCCTCTCTCTCTCTCTCTCGCTCTCTCACTCTTTTACTTTCTCCGGAAATAGAAATGCAGGTCACCTACATTAGCTCTGACATGCACAGCGAGGGAGAATTATGTGGAGAAAATTAAATGGCTCACAGAGCAATTATGAAATCAGATTTCTAAAGCAAGAGTGGTATTTTCGTTGCGCGGTAATGCAGTATTCAATTGGGATTTAATATGGCTCGGTGGAGAGAGTTAAGGCGTTTTCTCTATGGTTTTAAATAGCATTTTTTTTTTTCTTCCAGCCAAACTGCATAGATGCAATCTATGAAGCTCTGTTCCATCACGTCTTTAAAACGAGATTACCATAAGCTTCCTAATACAGTGTTGCATCGCTGCCATGGTGAGTTTGGACACAATCTGAGGCTGAGGGGGAGAGGGAAAAAGCCGTCGTGATATTGGCAGGCCGAGGGAATCTGAAACACCACTGACAGATGGGACCTTCCCCCTGTGCCAAACAGAATGAGCTGTGATGCGTCACTCCGCAGCCTGTGTGAATTGGCTGCCTACACTTACACAGAGACCATGTCTTCATACATGCACACAGTGTGTATGTGTATGTGTGGTCATGGTCAGGTGCATTATGTATTAGGACGGTGTATTTGCAGGAAACTGGTGATATGATATGTGTCAGGGGTTATGATTCAATATATTAGGATATATTGCGATACTGCAATCAAGGCAATTTATTATGATTATTTAAATCTAATTCTAGTAAACTTGTCATAGTATAAAAAAAAATACAACACCATATGCACAGATTTGCTAATGCTATTATTAGCGATGCTCCTGTGTGCTACTTGTTAACGTTGAAGAGGAAGGTTTACAACACTGCTCTCTAGTGGTCAGGAGTTTAAATACAACACAAATTGATTTGCTGTGCTACAAATAGTTTACCATTAAAAATAACTATTAATAAATGATGCATGTGTTTTAAGCATAACTCATATGTATGAGTGTGTTTATATGTTCATATGTGAGTGTGTTTATATGTTCATCTATATGAGTGTGTTTATATGTTCATATGTATGAGTGTGTTTATATGTTCATATGTGAGTGTGTTTATATGTTCATATATATGAGTGTGTTTATATGTTCATATGTATGAGTGTGTTTATATGTTCATATGTATGAGTGTGTTTATATGTTCAGATATATGAGTGTGTTTATATGTTCATATGTATGAGTGTGTTTATATGTTCATATGTATGAGTGTGTTTATATGTTCAGATATATGAGTGTGTTTATATGTTCATATGTATGAGTATGTTTATATGTTCATATGTATGAGTGTGTTTATATGTTCATATATATGAGTGTGTTTATATGTTCATATGTATGAATGTGTTTTATATGTTCATATATATGGGTGTGTTTATATGTTCATATGTATGAGTGTGTTTATATGTTCATATATATGAGTGTGTTTACATGTTCATATATATGAGTGTGTTTATATGTTCATATGTATGAGTGTGTTTATATGTTCATATGTATGAGTGTGTTTATATGTTCAGATATATGAGTGTGTTTATATGTTCATATGTATGAGTGTGTTTATATGTTCATATGTGAGTGTGTTTATATGTTCATATGTGAGTGTGTTTATATGTTCATATGTGAGTGTGTTTATATGTTCATATGTATGAGTGTGTTTATATGTTCATATATATGAGTGTGTTTATATGTTCAGATATATGAGTGTATTTATATGTTCATATGTATGAGTGTGTTTATATGTTCATATGTATGAGTGTGTTTATATGTTCATATATATGAGTGTGTTTATATGTTCATATGTATGAATGTGTTTATATGTTCAAATGTATGAGTGTGTTTATATGTTCATATGTGAGTGTGTTTATATGTTCATATATATGAGTGTGTTTATATGTTCATATGTATGAGTGTGTTTATATGTTCATATGTATGAGTGTATTTATATGTTCATATGTATGAGTGTGTTTATATGTTCATATGTATGAGTGTGTTTATATGTTCATATGTATGAGTGTGTTTATATGTTCATATGTGAGTGTGTTTATATGTTCATATGTATGAGTGTGTTTATATGTTCATATATATGAGTGTGTTTATATGTTCATATATATGAGTGTGTTTATATGTTCATATGTGAGTGTGTTTATATGTTCATATATATGAGTGTGTTTATATGTTCATATGTATGAGTGTGTTTATATGTTCATATGTATGAGTGTGTTTATATGTTCATATATATAAGTGTGTTTATATGTTCATATATATGAGTGTGTTTATATGTTCATATGTGAGTGTGTTTATATGTTCATATATATGAGTGTGTTTATATGTTCATATGTGAGTGTGTTTATATGTTCATATATATGAGTGTGTTTATATGTTCATATGTGAGTGTGTTTATATGTTCATATATATGAGTGTGTTTATATGTTCATGTGTATGAGTGTGTTTATATGTTCATATGTATGAGTGTGCTCGTATGTTCATATGTATGAGTGTGTTTATATGTTCATATGTATGAGTGTGTTTATATGTTCATATGTATGAGTGTGTTCGTATGTTCATATGTATGAGTGTGTTTATATGTTCATATGTATGAGTGTGTTTGTATGTTCATATGTATGAGTGTGTTCGTATGTTCATATGTATGAGTGTGTTTATATGTTCATATGTATGAGTGTGTTTATATGTTCATATGTATGAGTGTGTTTATATGTTCATATGTATGAGTGTGCTCGTATGTTCATATGTATGAGTGTGTTTATATGTTCATATGTATGAGTGTGTTCATATGTTCATATATATGAGTGTGTTTATATGTTCATATGTATGAGTGTGTTCGTATGTTCATATGTATGAGTGTGTTTATATGTTCAAATGTATGAGTGTGTTCATATGTTCATATGTATGAGTGTGTTTATATGTTCATATGTATGAGGGTGTTTATATGTTCAAATGTATGAGTGTGTTCATATGTTCAAATGTATGAGTGTGTTTATATGTTCATATGTATGAGTGTGTTCGTATGTTCATATGTATGAGTGTGTTTATATGTTCATATGTATGAGGGTGTTTATATGTTCATATATATGAGTGTGTTTATATGTTCATATATATGAGTGTGTTTATATGTTCATATGTATGAGTGTGTTTATATGTTCATATGTATGAGTGTGCTCGTATGTTCATATGTATGAGTGTGTTTATATGTTCATATGTATGAGTGTGTTCATATGTTCATATATATGAGTGTGTTTATATGTTCATATGTATGAGTGTGTTCATATGTTCATATATATGAGTGTGTTTATATGTTCATATGTATGAGTGTGTTCGTATGTTCATATGTATGAGTGTGTTTATATGTTCAAATGTATGAGTGTGTTCATATGTTCATATGTATGAGTGTGTTTATATGTTCATATGTATGAGGGTGTTTATATGTTCAAATGTATGAGTGTGTTCATATGTTCAAATGTATGAGTGTGTTTATATGTTCATATGTATGAGTGTGCTCGTATGTTCATATGTATGAGTGTGTTTATATGTTCATATGTATGAGTGTGTTTATATGTTCATATGTATGAGTGTGTTCGTATGTTCATATGTATGAGTGTGTTTATATGTTCAAATGTATGAGTGTGTTCATATGTTCATATGTATGAGTGTGTTTATATGTTCATATGTATGAGGGTGTTTATATGTTCAAATGTATGAGTGTGTTCATATGTTCAAATGTATGAGTGTGTTTATATGTTCATATGTATGAGTGTGTTCGTATGTTCATATGTATGAGTGTGTTTATATGTTCATATGTATGAGGGTGTTTATATGTTCATATATATGAGTGTGTTTATATGTTCATATATATGAGTGTGTTTATATGTTCATATGTATGAGTGTGTTTATATGTTCATATGTATGAGGGTGTTTATATGTTCATATATATGAGTGTGTTTATATGTTCATATATATGAGTGTGTTTATATGTTCATATGTATGAGTGTGTTTATATGTTCATATGTATGAATGTGTTTATATGTTCATATAAATGAGTGTGTTTATATGTTCATATGTATGAGTGTGTTCACCCTTACAGAAAATAAGTATACTTTATGCAGTTACTATACTAATGTCATTGTACTAGTAGTACACTTGTATATGTACTATTTTAATACTTCTTGGGACTAAATTGGCCCACTTTCTAGAAGTATACTTCTAAGTACACTTTAAGTGTAAGAGTAGTAAACCAAGTATACAACTAGTTTACATCTTTTGTACTGTAACTACACTAAAAGTAAACTTAAGGGTTTACTGTTAGTTTACTAGCTTGTAAGTTTTCTTTAAGTGAACTTAACATAATACTTATAATTTACTGCTTATATTATTGACTAGGTTTAAGAGTTTTTTTTCTACTTAAAATAGAATTTTAACAACGTTTACTTACTCACCAGTGGACACACGTAAAATAATCAAGACACACTCAGATTAAGAAACATATCTGTATCTTTATAAATCTTTATAAATCAAATTTTAAATAAATATTGTACTGGATGTGTTTTTGTGCAGAGCAAGAATACTTACTTCTACTATCTCAATCAAAAGGTGAAGTACTAGTAAAGGTCAAATATACTTAGACTGTTCTATACTTGTCAGTATAACCCAAGCATACTTAAGTATAGCTGTGTTTAGTATATCACTGAGAAGTACCTAACAAGTAAACTGAAAGCAAACTCACTTCCTTTTAGTTTAAAAGAAGTAAACTAATGGTACACCTGAATAAACTTCTTTTTTGTAAGGGCATTTACAGTACTGTGCAAAATGTGTTTGGGATTATTTGTAAGAAACAGAAAATGCAATGCCAACTTTAAAGGCTACACATTTCTGCAAATTTCTATGAAAACCTTAAGTGGAAATGATATTGGATTTAATTGTTGAGGCTTCTGTGTAATTTTCTGTATATGAGTATCTTGAATTACATGGCTGTATTGACTGGAGGCTAAATAAATGAAGGATGGTCTCTGACTTTTGCACAGTACTGTACATGTTAATATCATTTGTCTGTGTGTGTGTGTTTCCGTTAGTGTGGATGGGCTTTGATATATGCGCGCTGTCATATGGGTGTGCATGTGTTGCGAGAGAGTATAGAGGCAGGCCCACCATAAGGTAGTGGCGTGCTGCGTAATCAGTGAGCACCGAGAATGGGCGGCAGGATGATGGAGCATTGCTCATTACTGATGACCCGAGGGAGGTGTTTGGCTGCAGTTTAGGACTACAGTCGCCAAGTCCGACACACCGGACAAGATGGTGTGCTCTTGTGTGCGCGTCAGAGAGATGTAGAGGTAGATGAAATATGTTGATTTATTTTTTTGGGGGCAGTCACCCCCAATAGAAAGTATTCTGAAGAAAGTCATGCTTTTGTATTTTTTTAGCCTAGTATCTCAAATAATGGAAATTAAACTAATCATATTTCTTCAATTCACAAACGTAACAATAACTACAGGACACAGGACAAGCGTTGGAGTGGGCCATACCAAAATAACAAACAAAAACCAAAATAACTAATGAATTTAAACTCTAACTTGTTTGCACGTCAGAGAGAATAGCATTTGCATTTGGTGCACAATCATGCCTTTTTAAATTCATTGGAAACGTTTATATGGGCTGCTGAATCCGCTGAGAGTTTAGAATGTGTCTACAAATTATAAACACGATCAATAAAGTTCAAGCGCGACACACTAATACGAAGCCTTATGAACCAATACAGGCCTCTTAGCAGCCACAAATGATAATGTCCGAGTTACAGCCTCTATTTATTTATTAAATATAATGTAATAATTTTCACTGCTCATGAGTAACTCAAACTCCAGTTTATACTCTGTTACGACCCGTCTAGGGGTTTGATCACAGCCGTAACCAAATTAACAAGCAACCTTGTATTTCTTTAATTCACAAACATCACAATAACTACAGGACACAGGACAAGCGTTGGAGTGGGCCATACCAAAATAACAAGCAAAAACCAAAATAACTAATGAATTCAAACTCTAACTTGTGTGCACGTCAGAGAGATGTAAAGGTAGATTAAATATTTATTTATTTATTTATAGGGGGGGGGGGGGGGGGGGGGGGGGGGCAGCAGTCACCCAAATAGAAAGTATTCGGAAGAAATTATGCTTTTGTATATTTTTAGCCTAGTATCTCATAAGGCTGTGTATTGGCAAGAACCTGGTGATACAATACGTATTGTGATACAGCGGTCACGATTCAGTATATTGTGATATACTGCAATACTGCAATTTTTCTAATCCTACTATTAAAACACACCACTGTATGAACAGATTTGCCAATACTTACAATTGCTTTGCGCCCTTGTGCTGCTTGTTAATGTTGGAGTGGAGCTGAAAATGGATTACAACATTGCCATCTAGTGGTTAGAGGTTTAAACACAGTCCACAATCATTTACTGCCTGCCAGGAATCTGTGTATCGATACTGTGTTTTTGAGAATCGATACAGTATCTCACACCCCTAGGATCTCAAATAATGGGGTTTAAAATGATCGTAACATATTCTGAGTCTCATCACACAGTTTGTTAGCATTCAAGCATTAATAAATAAGCTAAAGTTTCGTAGCTAAGCTTAAACATATAACGTGACCGATATTGTTTGGTTTCCTTTCATTTCAAAAAGACATGCTAAATTGCGTTTGCTATTTAAAACAGAGTTCAGCTAAGTAACATTTTATTCGCCATCTTCTCTTAAAACTGGAGACAGTTGACAGGGCCTGAATTACCTTGAGTATAATTACAGCTTTCTGGGCTATGGTGTGTGACTGTTCAGATGTTCAGATGTGTTTCTCCTTTCTGTGTGTGCCTGTGAATAATCACTCCCCCTCAGCATGGCCCTAATGAGCCTGCGGAATCATATTTAATCTGCAGACGAAGGTTTTCAGCGCCAGCGGTGTATAAGCTGGAGGTGCGCTTATGCTAAAGTCTAGGGAGAACCTCAGAGCCGTGCACTACAGGCCTGAGGACGAGAAGGACTTGAACTCTGGCCAGTCATTAAATGGCCATTGATGCTGAAAATAAACCCCAGATCCATGCACGAATCCATCACCCGCTGGACCCTGCCACACAGCCGCGTGCACGCACACATGCACACCCTCTCTTGATAGCTCTGCCAATTTTATCAGCCTCTTCCGTCTGTTGCTTTTATTGCGTTCAACTTCACAAATTTATATCAAATTAAAGGCGTAAATCTTGGGGTAAACGGAGAGAAGAGATTTAAAGCCTTTCCTGCATGCCTGAAAGCAGCCGTCCGGTCCGACAGCAAAGCTTGGAATGCTGCTCTCAGGTGTGGCTTGGCATGTGGCACAACAAACAGAGTGATAAAACAGTTACCCCCGTCCTCCCTTCCTGCTCTCTGCACCTTGTTTGCTTACGGCCACACTAATTTGGCCCTTGTTAAGTAGGCAGCTTTGTGACACAGAGCAAGCTACCCCTGCCGCCAATGGCCAATATCGCTCATCTCGTAGATTAGAATGGGGTTTTTATTGAGTTCAGGCTGTTGGACACTAATAAACAGGATGGAGTGCAGGCTAGCTCTTTGTGTCACTCCCTGGCTGCGTGGTCTCGTTGCGCGAGTAATGGCTTTCTTTTTGTCCCTGCCTTTAAGGCGTGAATAATGTCAGCATGTAATGGAGGAAAATGAGAGAGAGAAATGCAGAATGGCTCTGTGGATTTAAATGGGTGTTTGTGGGGTATCTCCAATAAAACAACAAGGCTGATTTGGGGCCCATGAAAGTGGTTTAATATCATTAGAGTCAATGAAGGGCGCTCCCTTGAAGGCAGATCGTTATCAGTTGTATTAACCTCTGTTCCAGTGCAAGTGGTATTAAAAAAAAATTGTGAAGCTGAAATTTAAGCATACCTGCAGTTGCGGTTGTAGGCGGACCTTTAGAGAGAAAAATGGGCAAAATATATATAATGTTTTATTCAGTTAGTGAAGCTGTAATAAAGGTATCGTTGGGATACAGATTGAGAGGAATTCTCTGGGATGCTGTGGTGCATTCGTATAGTTTCAGCCACCGTCTTCTCTGATTCTACCTTGTTAAACCTAGTCTTTCTGTATTTGGTCCAATGCAGCAAAGAATGTGTAGAATGCATTGTGCACATGGTGCATATACACATAATGTAAAGTATTTATATTGCCCACTGCAGCTTTTTTATAGTTTTAGGCTTTTTTAGCTATCGTTAGTCTCATCCTGCAGGCCCCCTAGTGGGCAGCCATGTTAAAATTGACTCAAGAATATAATCAATTGAAACACCAGCCCCCTCCCCCAGTGCCTCCCCAGCCACCGAATAACTCTGCTATTAGATCTTGACACTGTTAGTTCTGTGTGTTTTGACTTTGTGTTGAACCGCAGTGAGTGAGAGGGTAAAAACACTTCCTTCATCTCCACAAAGATGAAAGATAAAACACATAGTCATAAGAAATGTAATAAAAATGTTACTGAAGGAACAAAATTTCAAACTCCTGAACTCCTTACCTGAACTAGAGGACACTGGCATTTATATATAGAGTCTGTCTCAAACCCTAGTGAGTGTCTAAGTAGGCTGTCTAGGTAGTGAGTCTGTAAGTAGCAGCGTTCTCTCCTCATCTCTCCTCATAAAACAGATTACTGAGACGCTCTAGTTAGAGAGAGACTGCGTCACGGCTTGTTCCCGCCCACTGCAGCACGCCACCGGTGGTTTAGCTGGTTGCTAAGCTACTGGCCGGCATCCAAAACAGTAGCCCGAGGCTTAAAAATCTGCTAGCATAAATGCTAATGGCTCCAGTTACAGAGTTGATAATAAAATACTGTTTTGTGTGATTATATGACCAGAAACACATTAAAACTCCAGAGAGAATCAAAATAACTCACATTCTAAAACCACTTCACTGCTCGTAGATTAGCCTGTGTTGCATCATGGGATTGTCTTAGCGGCTGAGAAAGCGTTCAATGCTTCCTTAAAATCAGGTGTAAATAAGGTTCCTCAGTAGACAGTATGTTTAAGGTATGTAAGTATTGGGACAGTCTACATGTCAGGAGCGCATACTATGAAGTAAAATGCTGCCTATGTAGACACAGTTAACACATTCAGTGCGTGTATAGTTTTCCTTGCACTACTGCACTTCTTATATTCTGATGTTCTTGTTTCGTTTTAGGGACCATCTCAGTCAACTCAGTGCGCACGCCTTACAACGCTCCTGGGGAGAGTGAGATTCTGGACCTGGATGACACTCTGTACCTGGGCGGTCTTCCTGAGGATCGCGCTGGTCTGGTCTTCCCCACCGAGGTGTGGACGGCCCTGCTGAACTACGGCTATGTGGGCTGCGTGAGGGACCTGTTCATGGATGGCCAGAGTAAAGACATCCGCCGCATTGCCGAGGCTCAGAGGGCTGTGGGTGTAAAGCCGTCCTGCTCCAAAGAACTGCCTAAGCAGTGTCTGAGCAATCCCTGTCTAAACAGTGGCACCTGCAGAGAGGGATGGAACCGCTATGTGTGCGACTGCTCTGGGACAGGTTACCTGGGCCGATCCTGCGAGAGAGGTCAGTCACCTTTTTGAGCTTTCGGAGCTTTTTGAGCTTTTTACACAGCTGTACAGAGAAGCCTTTCAGTGTTTGGGGTTAATCAGTATTATATTTGTGAAATATGTATTAAGTGAAGTATATTTATGCTCCTTAAACCTTTAAACCCAAAGCTTGTTTGTGACCAATGAGTGTGTAGTCTACAGTTTTAGACAATGTATCCTAGAGCATTTATAAGGCAACCAGAGTTGGGTAGTTATAGAATACATATAACAGTGTTGCTGTACTCTGTGCATTAAAGGAATAGGGTGATCACCAGAACCCAAAACACATACAATCTATGGAAAATGATATATATATTGTCACTGTCCAATGAAAAACAGGTTTCTGCAAAATTGCAACTTTACAGAAGGACCAAAAACATACTTTACTTTTAATGTGAGTCAATGGAACCAGAACATTTTCCAAGCTATTTTGGAGCAGTTCTATTGGTCCATTTATAATGAAATATTCATACAATGTAAACAACCATTGGCGTGTTTAAATGATGTAGAAAACTTTAAATCGACAAAAATGGAGATATATATGTATCGTCGCTGTCCAATGAAAAACGTATATCCATTTTTGTCGATTTTCAGTTTTCTGCATCATTTAAACATGACAGCTTCCCTTTACATGTGTTAACATTTCATGATAAATGGACCAAAAGAAATGCTTCAAAACCACTTGGGAAAAAATCTGGTTCCATAGACTTACACTGAAAGAGAAGACTCTCCTGTAAAGTTACCAATTTGGAGATATATATAAATATATATATTCCCCAAAGATATTTTATTAATGCATATGCATTTACTTGCTTTTGTACTTGCTACTCTAACAGTAAGTTTTTTTTTATTCAGCACTTATTCCTACGTAACATTTTTAGTTTGACTGGGTGTAAATCTACATCTCGCAAATGTTAACCTGCCAGGCCGTAATGCTGAAGTTCTATTTTGTATAATGATATTGCTCATAAACTTTGGGATGATGGTAGTAAAATGTTGATATGGGCAAATTACTATCACAAACAGCCCCCACTTAGTTTTGTTGCACAATCATGCCTTTTTAAATTCGTGGGAAACGTTTATATGGGCTGCTGAATCCGCTGAGAGTTTAGAATGTGTCTACAAATTATAAACACGATCAATGAAGTCCAAGCGTGACACACTAATATGAAGCCTTATGAACCAATACAGGCCTCTTAGCAGTCACAAATGATACTGTCTGAGTTACAAACTCTATTTATTACTATTAAGTATAATGAACTTTAAGTATAATGAATATAATGAACCTCTGCCTTTCCTGAGTGAGCTCTGCGCTGGTGTGGACCCGATCTCAGATGCATCCTCTTTAGGAGAAGGTCCTGATACTTGCTTGACTTTCTTGGGTTCCCTGAAGCCTTCTTCACTGCAATTAAACCACACATCCTTGAAGTTCTTGATGATTTGATGAATGGGTTTGGGGTGATTGTGGTGCTATCTTACAAGTAGCAGTGTTTCCTTGGAGGTAACCATGGTTACCAGAAGAAACCTTTAAAGCACCACTACCCTTTTAAAGCATCAAGTCTGCTCTTCTAATCAGCAGGACAGAGTAATAGCAGCTGTCTTGTTCTCATTCTCATGATGTTTGCAGGCCACTCTGTAGGGCTGGAATGCAGTCATTTTTGTGATGAGGTCATTTTTCATGGCAGGGAATGAATTGTTTTCAATTAATTGCAATGCATTTGATCGTTCCTCACAATCTAGAGTTAATATCAATCACCACCGTAAGAACTGAGGCAACAAACTCTGTGAAAACCAAAATTTGTGCCACTCTCAAAATTCTTTTGGCCATGACTGTAGAAACTTGCTTTTACCCAATGAATATCCACGCTGTCCAATGAAAAAGATGTATCTCCAGTTTTGTCAGTTTTTGTTTTTCTACATCATTTGAACATGATGGCTGCTGTTTACATTGTGTACAGTTTCCATGAGGAATGGACCAATAGAAATGCTTCAAAATCACTTGGAAAAACTTCTGGTTCCATTGACTTACATTGAGAGTAAAGACTGTTTTTGGCCTCTACTGTAAAGTTCCTATTTTGCAGATACATCTTTTTCATTGGACAGCAACAATA
The DNA here is from genome assembly GCA_021613375.1 of Megaleporinus macrocephalus. Classification (NCBI taxonomy): domain Eukaryota; kingdom Metazoa; phylum Chordata; class Actinopteri; order Characiformes; family Anostomidae; genus Megaleporinus; species Megaleporinus macrocephalus. The sequence continues at coordinate 5,737,624 of CM038715.1, read as the reverse complement.
TACACTACCGCTCAAAAGTTTAGGATCACTTTAGAATTTCATTTCATGCAATTTTCAATTCACAAACAATATTATCAGATGATTTTAAGGAATAAAAATGTTTGTATTAAAGCCTATTTTTGTATAGAGGCTTATTTTGCATATAGTTCTATTATCAGTAATTCTCAGTCCTCCAAGTTAAGGATGTTATTGGACTAATTGGTTGTTAGGACACTCTTGATCAATTGTGATGCACAGCTGAAAAACATTCTACTAATAAGTGAGTATAAAAGGGAGAACAACATTCTAGGTTAGTTTAGTATCTGAAGATCAGCAGTTGATGGGTTGCTGACCGACTCACAATGACCAGAAAGAAACAACTTTCTTTAGAGACCCGTCAGACCATTGTTGTGTTAAGGAAGAAGATACTCCATTGAAAACAAGAACATTTCACTGTGATCCCAAACTTTTGAGCGGTAGTGTACATAGTCTGCACATGCAACACATGACAGCGTTGTTCATGTTAGGGTTGTTGTTGATGATATAACAGAATAGGTGATGAGGAGGAAAGAGAAAGAGCATAAGAGTTCATTTGATTCTAAAATGGCTAGCTCAATGTAGTTCATCTTAAAAGTAGCCACCATCATGCTATAGTTTAGAGCTTTAAATCTATATAATATAATAATATTGACGTTGAAAACTGAAAATCTGAGACATTTTACTCTAACAAACTAATAAAACCATGAAACGACCTAGAGAAGCAAATCAGTGATACAGTTTTAATAGTTGTGATAATTAATTTATTTTATTTTCTTGTTTTTCATTTTGTGTTAATCAAACAGGACCATGTTACAAAACAGGAAACCAAATCAGCAGCTGCTTTCCCCCCTCCCCATCCTTCTGTTCCACCCATCATCTCTGTCTGTATGTTACACTGCTGACAATAAATTAAAAAAATATATAAATGGGATTACATTAAACAAGACACTTAAAGAGTTGCTAGCTTATATCATATGCAGCCCACCATCTGCTTCAATCTTTCCATCATATCTAAACAAAACGGTCTCCGTATCTCAAGCGCGGAGGCTCTGGCTTTCCAAATTGGATTTTCGAAGCGTATTGAAATTGCTACACCCTTACAAGTGTGCCATTTCCACTTCTGACCCAACATGGTCTTCAGAGTAAGTTTTCGCCTTGAAAGCCAAGCTCGTGATGCTATTTAGGATTTGTGAATGATGAGCAGTCATCATCACTCCTCTGTGAAACTTGTGGTGGATGAAGACGTTTTTATTCATTCAGGAAATGACTTTGTCTATTATCTTGATTCATTCAGCATGAAGGACACTCTGGATAAGGAGTCCATTATTTCTCCAGCTCCCATGCGTGTATGGACTGTTCCCTTGGCACATAAGGCTGCTGCTCGCGTAGCATCGGATGTATGACTGTATTTTGTTGGGGAGCCAAGAAATTCAAAGTACAGCGGATAGTGTATGAAGGGAGGGTGTGAGTCTCCACTTAATCTTAGCACGCATAAATATGGTTCCACCACTGCCAAGCCCCTCTATTGTCAGCCAGGCCTTGACGTTACGCGAGGCGGCCCGCGCAGCTGACGTTACCATTGTGGTAATTGTGTTTTTTCCCAATCCATGTTATCTTCAGAGAGAGGCACTCGAGCGTGCCTTATATTTTTTGCCTTTCATCTCCCTTCCCTGGTTGAATTTCAATGCTGTTGTTTTTCCAGATGAATGACAGCAGTCACAGTGGCCAGTCCAGGGCTCAGTGGAAAACAGGACTAAGAGAGAGCGAAACAGTGATGAAGAGAGAGAAAGAGAAAGAGAGAGAGAGAAAGAGAGAGAGAGAGCCAACAAACCATCACACTGTATGTGGTGTAGAGCTAAATATCGCTGTCCATCAGAGACGTCTCTGTCGAGTGCTTGGACTCTGGCTAATTGTTTAATGGGTGTGTGTTTTCCTTAAGCATGTGGCAGTTGTCTGGACCCAGTAATCCCCCCGCAGCGGCGTCTCGGCCCCTTCAGGAAAACGCAATCAATTATGCTCGCATTGTTGGAACTACACACAGGAATTATGGAAATGATCTGGCCAATTAGCTCCACAAAGATCAGTGGCTTTGCCGCCACTGGCGCGGAGATGGGCGTTAATGGGCTGGATGGTGTGGGTTTGAGCGATGGTGCAGACTCAAGACATGGTGCGGTGTCGCTCCCGCGGGTGCTGCCAACCCCTTCCACACGCACACATACCGCCGCTGCTTAACTGGCAAAATGGAGCTGTTTGTTTCTGCCCGAATAGCCGGAGCAAAAGAGGACGAGCGGGGGCGGACACGAGGGGGGATTCATCAGCCTTACAAAATCGCCCAACGTGGCCGCTGTGGTAAAAAACAGTGAACACCTTCACGTGAGCTAAGCTCCTCAAATGGAAGGTTACTAGAGTGAAAGTGCCTGTGAAATTTTACTCGCGTAGGCTATGAAATTATTATAACATTACTCAGTACTCAATTGTGTTGCGGTAGTTTAAACATCAGAGGTTAGCAGGCAGCTTAAGCTGTGACAGTTTTGCTATCTTTTACTTCACGACTGTGAAATGTCATGCCGCTTCTCTCTATGTCATGTCATACACACTGGTTGAGTTCTCAAGCACAGTATCTCTACAATATCTTTTTCTTTCTAGTGTGTACAGAAAATGCAGGTCCAAGTCCAACTTGGCTGAAACAGATCAACTCAGGTTGAGGGCCTGTATACTGTATGGTGGCCGAGAAGACCCAACGTACAAAAACATGAACACGCTGCATAACCGTCCACAACATACAGCGACGGGTTGGGTGTGTCTGAAATCTCCTACTTGTCTACTACTCAGTAGTGAAATCAGTAGGCGAGCGTGGCTAGTATGTCTGAATACTCAGTAGTAAATCAGTAGGTGAGCGTGGCTAGTATGTCTGAATACTCAGTAGTAAATCAGTAGGTGAGCGTGGCTAGTATGTCTGAATACTCAGTAGTAAATCAGTAGGTGAGCGTGGCTAGTATGTCTGAATACTCAGTAGTAAATCAGTAGGCGAGCGCGGCTAGTATGTCTGAATACTCAGTAGTAAATCAGTAGGCGAGCGCGGCTAGTATGTCTGAATACTCAGTAGTAAATCAGTAGGCGAGCGCGGCAAGTATGTCTGAATACTCAGTAGTAAATCAGTAGGCGAGCGTGGCTAGTATGTCTGAATACTCAGTAGTGAAATCAGTAGGCGAGCGTGGCTAGTATGTCTGAATACTCAGTAGTGAAATCAGTAGGCGAGCGCGGCTAGTATGTCTGAATACTCAGTAGTAAATCAGTAGGCGAGCGCGGCTAGTATGTCTGAATACTCAGTAGTGAAATCAGTAGGCGAGCGTGGCTAGTATGTCTGAATACTCAGTAGTAAATCAGTAGGCGAGCGCGGCTAGTATGTCTGATTACTCAGTAGTGAAATCAGTAGGCGAGTGCGGCTAGTATGTCTGAATACTCAGTAGTAAATCAGTAGGCGAGCGTGGCTAGTATGTCTGAATACTCAGTAGTAAATCAGTTGGCGAGCGCGGCTAGTATGTCTGAATACTCAGTAGTGAAATCAGTAGGCGAGCGTGGCTAGTATGTCTGAATACTCAGTAGTAAATCAGTAGGCGAGCGTGGCTAGTATGTCTGAATACTCAGTAGTGAAATCAGTAGGCGAGCGCGGCTAGTATGTCTGAATACTCAGTAGTAAATCAGTAGGCGAGCGCGGCTAGTATGTCTGAATACTCAGTAGTAAATCAGTAGGTGAGCATGGCTAGTATGTCTGAATACTCAGTAGTAAATCAGTAGGTGAGCATGGCTAGTATGTCTGAATACTCAGTAGTAAATCAGAAGGTGAGCGTGGCTAGTATGTCTGAATACTCAGTAGTAAATCACTAGGCGAGCGTGGCTAGTATGTCTGAATACTCAGTAGTAAATCAGTAGGCGAGCGCGGCTAGTATGTCTGAATACTCAGTAGTAAATCAGTAGGTGAGCGTGGCTAGTATGTCTGAATACTCAGTAGTAAACCAGTAGGTGAGCGCGGCTAGTATGTCTGAATACTCAGTAGTAAATCAGTAGGCGAGCGCGGCTAGTATGTCTGAATACTCAGTAGTAAATCAGTAGGCGAGCGCGGCTAGTATGTCTGAATACTCAGTAGTGAAATCAGTAGGCGAGCGTGGCTAGTATGTCTGAATACTCAGTAGTGAAATCAGTAGGCGAGCGCGGCTATTATGTCTGAATACTCAGTAATGAAATTAGTAGGCGAGCGCGGCTAGTATGTCTGAATACTCAGTAGTGAAATCAGTAGGCGAGCGTGGCTAGTATGTCTGAATACTCAGTAGTAAATCAGTAGGCGAGCGTGGCTAGTATGTCTGAATACTCAGTAGTGAAATCAGTAGGCGAGCGCGGCTAGTATGTCTGAATACTCAGTAGTAAATCAGTAGGCGAGCGCGGCTAGTATGTCTGAATACTCAGTAGTAAATCAGTAGGCGAGCGTGGCTAGTATGTCTGAATACTCAGTAGTGAAATCAGTAGGCGAGCGCGGCTAGTATGTCTGAATACTCAGTAGTAAATCAGTAGGCGAGCGCGGCTAGTATGTCTGAATACTCAGTAGTGAAATCAGTAGGCGAGCGTGGCTAGTATGTCTGAATACTCAGTAGTAAATCAGTAGGCGAGCGCGGCTAGTATGTCTGAATACTCAGTAGTAAAATCAGTAGGCGAGCGCGGCTAGTATGTCTGAATACTCAGTAGTGAAATCAGTAGGCGAGCGCGGCTAGTATGTCTGAATACTCAGTAGTGAAATCAGTAGGCGAGCGTGGCTAGTATGTCTGAATACTCAGTAGTGAAATCAGTAGGCGAGCGCGGCTAGTAGGTCTGAATACTCAGTAGTGAAATCAGTAGGCGAGCGCGGCTAGTATGTCTGAATACTCAGTAGTGAAATCAGTAGGCGAGCGCGGCTAGTATGTCTGAATACTCAGTAGTAAATCAGTAGGTGAGCATGGCTAGTATGTCTGAATACTTAGTAGTGAAATCAGTAGGCGAGCGCGGCTACTATGTCTGAATACTCAGTAGTAAATCAGTAGGTGAGCGTGGCTAGTATGTCTGAATACTCAGTAGTGAAATCAGTAGGCGAGCGCGGCTAGTATGTCTAAATACTCAGTAGTAAATCAGTAGGCGAGCGCGGCTAGTATGTCTGAATACTCAGTAGTAAATCAGTAGGTGAGCATGGCTAGTATGTCTGAATACTCAGTAGTAAATCAGTAGGTGAGCATGGCTAGTATGTCTGAATACTCAGTAGTAAATCAGAAGGTGAGCGTGGCTAGTATGTCTGAATACTCAGTAGTAAATCACTAGGTGAGCGTGGCTAGTATGTCTGAATACTCAGTAGTAAATCAGTAGGCGAGCGTGGCTAGTATGTCTGAATACTCAGTAGTAAATCAGTAGGTGAGCGTGGCTAGTATGTCTGAATACTCAGTAGTAAACCAGTAGGTGAGCGTGGCTAGTATGTCTGAATACTCAGTAGTAAATCACTAGGTGAGCGTGGCTAGTATGTCTGAATACTCAGTAGTAAATCAGTAGGCGAGCGCGGCTACTATGTCTGAATACTCAGTAGTAAATCAGTAGGTGAGCGCGGCTAGTATGTCTGAATACTCAGTAGTGAAATCAGTAGGCGAGCGTGGCTAGTATGTCTGAATACTCAGTAGTGAATCAGTAGGTGAGCATGGCTAGTATGTCTGAATACTTAGTAGTGAAATCAGTAGGTGAGCATGGCTAGTATGTCTGAATACTCAGTAGTAAATCAGTAGGTGAGCATGGCTAGTATGTCTGAATACTCAGTAGTAAATCAGTAGGTGAGCATGGCTAGTATGTCTGAATACTCAGTAGTGAAATCAGTAGGCGAGCGTGGCTAGTATGTCTGAATACTCAGTAGTGAATCAGTAGGTGAGCATGGCTAGTATGTCTGAATACTTAGTAGTGAAATCAGTAGGTGAGCATGGCTAGTATGTCTGAATACTCAGTAGTAAATCAGTAGGTGAGCATGGCTAGTATGTCTGAATACTCAGTAGTAAATCAGTAGGCGAGCGCGGCTAGTATGTCTGAATACTCAGTAGTAAATCAGTAGGTGAGCGCGGCTAGTATGTCTGAATACTCAGTAGTGAAATCAGTAGGCGAGCGTGGCTAGTATGTCTGAATACTCAGTAGTGAATCAGTAGGTGAGCATGGCTAGTATGTCTGAATACTTAGTAGTGAAATCAGTAGGTGAGCATGGCTAGTATGTCTGAATACTCAGTAGTAAATCAGTAGGTGAGCATGGCTAGTATGTCTGAATACTCAGTAGTAAATCAGTAGGTGAGCATGGCTAGTATGTCTGAATACTCAGTAGTAAATCAGTAGGTGAGCATGGCTAGTATGTCTGAATACTCAGTAGTAAATCAGTAGGCGAGCGCGGCTAGTATGTCTGAATACTCAGTAGTAAATCAGTAGGTGAGCGCGGCTAGTATGTCTGAATACTCAGTAGTGAAATCAGTAGGCGAGCGTGGCTAGTATGTCTGAATACTCAGTAGTAAATCAGTTGGCGAGCGTGGCTAGTATGTCTGAATACTCAGTAGGTATTGATTAGTAGGTGAACGGTACCTGGATGACCTCCTGAATCAGCAGCCATTTGTATGTAGGTGAACACAGCACACTGCGCTATCCCATAATTCACCTGGAGCCGCGGATGAATTTAAAGTGGAGTAAATAAACGGTGTAAAGCTGAACGTCGGCTGTGTGTACGTAGTTACGGCTACTGAACTGCTGCTACAGAAGTTAGCGCTACTGCTGAGATAAACAATGATTACATTCCTCCCGTTTCATCTTCTCTGATCTACAGCTCCACACCGTCTGATACATAATCAGATAAAAACACTGATCAGAGTCACTAAAAGATCTAAATCTGTCAGTAAACAAGCTTTTAAATGAATAGCAGGACTTTTACGGTGGTGGTCTTGCGTCACAGGACGCTGGCAATATGTCGGTAGTATATGTCCGAGCTTGTGTAGCCACTAAAACTCTCCTACTGAAATTACCTACTAGTCTGACGCTCGAGCAGCACGTACTGACTCTAATCCAGTACCTACTGACTAGTAGGCGATTTCGGACATTGTAAACAGAACCTAGCGGAGCCGCGGTAGCGTCTAATGAGAAGTAAGTTTGGCTGTATTTGCTAACTGTCCACACTTACTTGTCATTATACGCTACCGCGGCTCCACGTGGTTCTGTTTACACTGTGTCGTCGTATATGGTTCCACGTCCTTTAAGTGTCCTCTGGAAACCCCTCCGTTGTGTTGTGGATGGTTTTGCAGCGCGTTCGTGTTTTTGCAGCGCGTCTGTTAGTGCCCATGTTGTTATTTGGATGAAAGTGTTTTATGTTTGCAGCGTGTTGAGTCTTCTCGGCCACCGTACTGCTGCACAAAAATGCAGTCACTTCAGTGAGTGAGCCCTGCCTTTCATTTCCTCTCCTTTCCTAGTCTGAGCTAGTTAGCAGAACTGTCCCCTAAAGCAGCCGGGGCGTTCAGTCAGGGTGCAGTGGGATGTCATGCAGCCAGGCAGTAACAGGAGCTTCTTTTATTTCTTTCCGCTACACCTGGTTGATTGCACCGTTGGCAGGTCATTCATGTTGATTCACAAGTCAGTGTTTGTTTCATCGTACTCACAGCCCCGCTCTTAGACTTCACGAGGTGTTGTGTTGCATGCAGGGGGGAAAAATCATAATACACATTTACAGCGGAAGGTTCCAGTGGAATGTGTGGAACGCACCATGAGCGTGGTTGAATTATGTATGATGCCTCAGAGCCAACTCATCCTGTTTATCATGATTGTTGAACATACATTTCCCTAATCCCCATGGCGAGAGGCGCTCCGTGCTGCAGTGTGCTGGTGGATTGTGCTAGGCTCAGCAGGAGGGGTGGGGGGTGGGGTGTGTAGCGCCAGTCTGTGGTGTCACCCTTCACACACACACACACCTTGCTCTGTGGGTCGTCTCTGCTTTACAGCCGTGCTATGTGCCATGAAAATCTTCTGAGAGTGCATGCTTGGATGCAGCCCTGGCAGGTGTTTGTATGTACATGTAAGAGCGAAAGAACAAGTGAAAAAAAGAGAGAAAGTTTGCAAGGGCCTGTATGCAAGGTCATGATCTTTTAAAGCTCCTGGGCAAGAGCCTGTGGCCTCTACAACCTCACCCCAAGCAATCTGCTCCACCACACACACTCACACACAGAAATATATTTATATATACCCACTACATAATAATGTTTAATAAAATAAAAAACAAATAAAAAAGTGAGCAACAGCTTATTTATGTCTGCCCACTTGGAGCATCATTGGAAATTTGTTTTGTAATAATATTTGCCTGATTGATGTGCAGTATCATATTGAAACTATGTCATTTGAAAGTAGGGTGTAAGTTTTTTGGGTAAGATTTGAAGATTTTCTGTATAGGATTTGGTGTATTACTAGTATACTGGTCGTATACTTATTAAATATTAAGTATATTAAATAGAGGAAGAGAAAGAGAGAAAGAGAGAGAGAGAGCCAACAAACCCTCACACTGTATGTGGTGTAGAGCTAAATATGGCTGTCCATCAGAGACGTCTCTGTCGAGTTCTTGGACTCTGGCTAATTGTTTAATGGGTGTGTGTTTTCCTTAAGCATGTGGCAGTTGTCTGGACCCAGTAATCCCCCCGCAACGGCGTCTCGGCCCCTTCAGGAAAACACAATCCATTATGCTCGCATTGTTGGAACAACACACAGGAATTATAGTGTATTTGTAGTATACTGGTCGTATACTTTAAAAAATAGTACTGTTAGGTTAAAGTACTTAGTACTCCTCACCTTGTTTTAAATTTCAATTTCATTGTTTAAGTATACACTACCGCTCAAAAGTTTAGGATCACTTTAGAATTTCATTTCATGCTATTTTTATGCAATTCACAAACAATATTGTCCATTTCACAATTAATGTAAGTGTATCAAATGATTTATATAGAATAAAAATGTTCATATTTTTCCTATTATTTTCCTATTATTAAATCCTATTATCAGCAATTCTCAGTCCTCTGTCTAAATCTCTTGGTACGACCACCAATCCAAGTTAAGGATGTTATTGGGCTAATTGGTTGTTAGGACACTCTTGCTCAATTGTGATGCACAGCTGAAAAACATTCTACTAATAAGTGAGTATAAAAGGGAGAACAACATTCTAGGTTAGTTTAGTATCTGAAGATCAGCAGTTGATGGCTTGCTGACCGACTCACAATGACCAGAAAGAAACAACTTTCTTTAGAGACCCGTCAGTCCATTGTTGTGTTAAGGAAGAAGATACTCCATTAAAACAAGAACATTTCACTGTGATCCCAAACTTTTGAGCGGTAGTGTATAGCATACAATGGACAACATAGAGGGGAGGAACAAGAAATGGAAAAGACAGCTGATAAAAAAGGCATAGTGTTAAAATAACTGTTTTCTAACGATCCACACCAAATCAAATTGATATCAGGTGCAAACCATGACAGCAGTATGCATTTCTTTCCCAATGTAAAGTGTGTCATTGATAACATCTTCTCAGTTAAAGAAAACCTGTCATTTAACACCAGTAAACAAGAATCTGGTCAAGAACTATTCTTGTAAGATCACTTAACTCACAGACAGCACATTTCCATAAACATAGAACTCCCAGACAATCACAGAACAGATGGATAAAGGTTAGAATTAGTCTATTTTATAATATGAGAACACTTTTCAGTAATTACTGTTTATAGGGTGTACAGTACTTTCTATGAAAATGTACATGAGCACGTGTTTCAGGTTTTTTGAGCTGATACAGAGAGTTGACCACACTGTTTATATTTCACCATCACTTGTCTTGCACGCTAGTTCTGTTGGATCTACACCAGAATTTTTTTTTCAGAAAATCATAGAAGCATGATACGATGTAGTTTAATTTTTGTGTATTTAAATATAGCTGTCACTAAAATGTAAATACAGCATACTTTATTAAAGGTACAAAAACTATAAGGTGCAAAATAAAATGACTATACATAAACAAATGACTATGGCTGTGTCTCAAACCCTAGTGAGTGTGTAAGTAGGCTGTCTAGGTAGTCAGCTTTGTAAGTAGCAGTGTTCTCTCCTCATCTCTCCTCATAAAACAGATTACTGAGACGCTCTAGTTAGATAGATACTGCATCACGGCTTATTTCCTGCCCACTGCAGCACGCCACCAGTGGTTTAGCTGGTTGCTAAGCTACTGGCCGGCATCCAAAACAATAGCCCAAGGCTTAAAAATCCACTAGCGTAAATGCTAATGTCTGGAGTATAAAACAGTAAATGGTGAAGGACTCGTTACAGAGTTGATAATAAAATACTGTTTTGTGTGATTATATGACCAGAAACACATTAAAACTCCAGAGAGAATCAAAATAACTCACATTTTAAAACCACTTCACTGTTCGTAGATTAGCCTGCGTTGCATCATGGGATTGTCTTGGCGGCTGAGGAAGTGTTCGATGTTTCCTTAAAGTCAGGTCTCAATAAGGTTCCTCAGTAGACAGCATGTTTAAGGTATGTAAGAATTGGGACAGTCTACATGTTGGGAGCGCATACTATGACGTAGAATGCTGCCTATTTAGGAGCTCACTAGGTTTTGAGACACACCCAATGTAAGTGATATACATTTTATATACATATTTATCATTCTTAATGCATATCACTTATATAGTAATTTGTACATATTCAAAGAGTATTTATTAATCTGATATTTGATCCCAGTGGTCCATTCAGTAGTTCATTCGTGTATAAGGATGCGTGTGTATACGTGTGACTGTGTGAGCATACACATGTGTGCGCCTCGGTTGCATGTGTTTGTTTGATCCTTCTTTTCAGAGGAGGAGTCTTGGACAAGAGCAAGTGGTAAATGAAAGTAAGAACAGATGGAGGGGCAGATGGAGAGAGTGATCAGCTATGTACACTACACTCCTTTCTACCTGCAGCCCTCCATTTCTGTCGTTCCCTCTCTTCTTCAAGGGTTAGGAACTAGGACAGCGTCTGTTTTGGATGCCTTTTTTTTTTCCTCCTCTTGTTCCGTTTCATTTTTCAGGACTTGATGCAACTGTGACGAGCCTTTCATTTAGTAAAAGCACTTTTTGTGGCGAGGACAAAATTGGAATTGGAGCCTGTGATAATTCCCAAATCACACATCCCACTTCTTCACCAATCAACAACCCCCCCCAGTCACCCCACCATCCTATTCAATGTTCAGTCTGTGAGCTGGTTTCCAAGCATTTCGTTTCATTCAAGCTCTCTGTAGCCTCTCTGTGGTGCAGACTGCTGCCACTCCATCATACCATGATTGGATGTAGTGTGCTGGCTGTCAGGCGGCTCAGGAGCTGCTGCACTACACTCCCCTGCTGCGGGACTTCACGCACAGTGCCTTTTTTTGGAGGGGGTGGGGGGCACTGTGGAATGAGGGCCTATTCGAACCACTGGCCATCTCACTCCTTTCATTATCCCCTCTCCTGGCATGAGACCACTCGTCTGTAGATGAGAGGGTGGCTCGTTTGTCAAGCTGTCAGTGTTTTTTCGGGGTTTGGCTGTCCTACAACGTTGCCCAGTAGGGAGGGCTGAAGATTGGGTTTTGGGGTTAAAGGGCGCAGCAGGGGCTCCGCTCTGTGATTCTCTCCATCATGGAAGCTCAGGTGTGACGGAGTAGAGGGAACTCACCATGGGGGGTCAGGGAAGGGGGGATATAGAGCAGGACTGTGTTTGCTTATACAAAACATACCAGCTTTAGGATGGAGAATGCAGTTCCATATGCAGACTGATTTCAGGTCATGTTCTTGCAGGGACAGAAAGCAGGTGTGTATGGTGTTTTAATCACTAAGCCCACCTTTGGAGGTGGTCAAGGACACACATTTGACTTTGCTTAGGCAGGTTTGCTGGAAGCTCGTTGGACATATATATATATATATATATATATATATATATATATATATATATATATATATATATATATATATATATATATATATATATATATATATATATAAATGCTGAAGCATCTTGATGCACCCCCAAACAGCAATGATAGACCACCTAATCAGCTGTGTTATCACAGTAGAAATGAAAACAGCTGTGTAGTGTCTTTGGTGGTCTCATTTCCCATTTGCATTATTTTGGAGAGCAACTTATGTTTTTTATACAGGTAGGAGGCAGTAGTGTTGCCCAAGGGCTCTTATTGAAGGGTGTTTGCCCAGGTGGGGAATCAAACCCCAGTCTATAACATGAAAGGCAGAGTTACACCAACCAGTATGGTAGATTTTGGTCGCAGCAAGAGAAACACATGGTAATTTTTCATTAGATTTTTCTGAAATTTGTAGAATTGTTCCAAAACTTGTTACATAAACATCCACAAGAGACTACATCTGTCACATAGCATGCATTACAATAACACAACAACAATAGACTTTATGCATGCAGTCACCAACCTTGCCCCTAGGGAATGCAGTAGAATGCAGCTCCAGACAAAATCTAACATACTTAATTCAACTAATTATGTAGAACAATGTTTTGGATTGTTCAGTCAGGGCTAAACGTAAGCTCTTAAGGAAAGTAGGAGCAGGGCTGCTGGCCACTGCTTTACACCATCAGCATATATATTCCCAAATGCTCTCCAAGTTCTCCCATATAATTCAGTTAGCGCATATATTACACTGTAGGGCATTGGGACACCTAAAGGAACTTCTATGGCATCCTTAATCCATAGACATCAATGTGGAGTTCTTTCTTCAACATTTTGGAATGTGTCTCTCCGTTCTAGATCATACTGAAAGTGTTTGATTGGTTTTGGGGTCAGGGCTCTGTGCACCTGCTTTATATAACTATCCAAAATTGTTGTCTTGTTAGGCTGAAACATTAACATTTTCCCTACAAAATCAAGGGTCCTAGACTGACTCCTGAAAAACAACCGACCAGCATTATCCCTCCTCCACCAAACTTTAACAACAGCACAGTGCAGGCAGTCAGGCATGTAATGTTCCACTGGAATTTTCTTGTTCATCAGATATGCCAGATAGAGAAGCATCTCCACTGAGTCCAGTGGCAGCGCTTTATATCACTCCATCTGACGCTCGGCATTGTGCTTGGTGATCTAAGGCTTACATGCAGCTGCTCTACCATGAAAACCCATGCCATGAGGCTCCTGGTGCACAGCTTTTGTGTGCTGAGGGTCGTTGGGAACTCAGTATATATTAATTCAGCAGAGTGCTAGCGAAGATTATGACTTTCACACTGTGTGGCTTGATGACTCTGGTCTGCTACTTCATGGCTAAATTGCAGTGGTTCCTAAATGCTTTCACTTTTCCAGGAGGAAAGAAAACATGGATTCAGTTCTGAAACCAATCAAACCTCAGCTGCAGCAGTAAAACAGTGCTGGTTGCATGAGTCAGTTTTAGTAAGATTTGAAAGACTAGTGCATTCTGACCACAGCCTCAGGTGAGAACATACATCAGCGCACGCGTGCATGCATACACACACATGAACACTCTTCTCCTCAGGCTAAATACTCTTCCCTCTGCTTATTAGTATGCTTGCTGCCACGTTTGTTCTCCTGTCCTTCCTCTTGTTTTCCGCCAGCTCGGCCTCCTCCCCCTCCTCTCACTCTTCGACTTGGCTGCCTCTTAACAGGAAGAAGAGATGGCCAGACGAGACGGTCACAGGAATTACAATAGCTGAGGAGCTGAGTTTTTTTGTGTGTGTGTGAGTAAAGGAGAGCAGTCTAATTGCTGCTAGCCTGCAGCCACTGGAGCTCCTCCACTGGAGTAGTGTATTTTCATAGTCTTTCTCGTGCCAGATGCTGAGCTGTTCTCACTGGCCGGTGTTTGCAGTGGGACAGATGTGCTTGGGTAAGACTATTGGGTTCAGTGGATTTGTGGACAGTGCAGATTTCCTACTTAGGCCCATACAGACTCTCTCTCTCTCTCTCGTTTTCTCTCTTTCTCTCTGGGCCATGGCTCAGCACTGATACAGCTTTAGCTCTCTATATCTTTTCCTCGCCCTCTCCGTCTGGTCTGTGGCTCTCTATCAGGCGGCCAGTAAGATTATGACTGCCGCGTTTTGAGCTCTCCTCTATCTTCCATAGGAGGCGCAATGGCTTAAGATCCAGCCACTAAATTGAATTGGCCAATAAAGTGATTGCCACATGAAGAAACAGATTAGAGAAATGGAGACGGGGCTGCTGCTGTAAACTGCGGCTCTAAAGCCAAGCCCTGCCACACAGCAGCCGGAATGCATTATCAGTGATTGAGTTCATAAATTGCACTTCATATGGAAAGGAGCTAATGGAACTTGTAGCGTTGTCTGTTATGAGGTTCAGTTCGTGCGCTAGCTCTGGCTGTGCACTGTTGTGTATGTGCTTGTGCACTGCTGCGGAGAACAGCTGTGTCTGGTTGGAAAAGGCTGTGGTAACCTGTCACTCAACTGTCTCTATGAACCTTGGAGTTTATGATAACTGGCAAAATGCTGCCGTTCGCCACGTTCAGCTTCGAACTGCCTTCAGCTGTATTTCCTTTTCACAGCACTGTGTAGTCTGCGAGTGCACATGTACAGGCATTGTACGCGTTTATGTCATCTGCTCGTCATATTAGTGGAATCTAGAGATGGACCGATCAGCGTTTTTGAGGCCGATTCCGATCGCCGATCACCTTTCAGTGCGATCGGCCGATAGGCAACAACGATTGAGGGCGGGGCTATATGCCACAGCCGGGCTACATGTAGTTATTAGCGCGAGCAAGTCATGAAACATGGTTGAAATGTGGTTATCTAGAACTATAAACTCAATCACTCTGGCTGTGGTTCTTTAGCTCTCTGGCTGTTGCTGCTGCTGTTCTGTTGGTACCGGTCAGATCTGGTCTGTGTGGTATTCTGGGTTGTTTGTTTTGTGCTAGCTGTGCGTGCTAGCTCTGCTGATACTCACTGTATTCAGCTGTGTGGTGTCTCTGAAGTGCTGTATCAGATTAGTAGTGTTAAATGTCTTTGTCTTGGTTCCCCCACGAGATACGTTGATTTTACAGATGTTACAGATGTTATAAACTGTCCTGGATGAGTTTGCGTCACATACGGTAACAAACTGCCAGACGGACAATGTTTTCTATCCGCACATGCGGTAAATGCCATAACCTCTCATGAGGCCGCTGCTTTAGTCAGTCTGTCGAAAATGAAACAGTATTTCCACCTAGTGGTTCAGATAGGAATTGCAGGGGGGGTTCACGGAGGGCTCCTCTTCCCGGATGAAACGCTAGCTACAGAAATTAGGCTCTCGAAAAAGGCTAAACTGGAGACATATCGGCCGATCACTGTTCACATATTTTGATTAAAAATCGGCCGATACCGATACATAGCCGATCAATCCTTCCATCTCTAGTGTAATCTGAAAATTATTTTCACATTTCATTTCATCAGATGGACTCAAAGAGTCTTAACTGTGATCTGCAAGGAAAAGGGGACCAACAATAAAATAAAATAAATAAATGATTTTATTCGTTATTAGTAATCTGAATGCACTATTCATTAGCCGAGTAGTGTAGAGCTATAACAGCAGGAGAAATTATGAAAACTATGTAAAGAGCCTATTTCATATTTTTTTCTACATGACCACGTTGCAACCTCTCCTTTTCCCTTAGAGTGAAACAGGCGTTTTTGTGTTTTTAATACTGATAAGGGATAAAGGTGCTGTGCTCTGATTGGCTGCCCTGTGTTTTGCTTCATTCACTCAAGCACTCAGAGCTGAAACATTCCTTAGAGCTTCAATATGACAGGCTAAACTGCTGTAGGCTGAATAGGTGGATACATATCCATATATATATATATATATATCCTGTATGTGTGTTCACCAGTAAGAACAGCTGATATCATTAGAACAGATATAAATAAGCATACATACAATACATATATATATATATATATATATACATATTCAAAGATTAGTCAGTGTCTTAAATCACCCTTGCAGGTACTGCAGTGCAATGTTGGGTAAACTGCTGGATAGGAGGCCATTAAAGTCTTTGCTAATGAAAATCCCATCAACTGTGAGCAAAGCTGAGTTTGTTTCTGTTGTTAAAAATAAACATATCATTGATTCTCTCTCTCTCTCTCTCTCTCTCTCTCTCTCTCTCTCTCTCTCTCTCTCTCTCTCTCTCTCTCTCTCTCTCTCTCTCTCTCTCTCTCTCTCTCTCCCTGTCTCTCTCTCTCAGATGCTACTATCCTCAGCTATGATGGCAGTAAGTTCATGAAGATCAAGTTGCCGGTGGTGATGCACACTGAGGCGGAGGATGTGTCTCTCCGCTTCCGCTCCCAGCGCGCCTACGGTGTTCTCATGGCAACCACCTCCCGCAACTCTGCAGACACACTCCGACTGGAGCTGGACGGAGGGCGGGTCCGACTCACTGTCAATCTAGGTACCTCAGCCAATCAGACGATTCGACTTCACTGTTAAAATATACCATATACAGACCTTAGACTCACTCGCTGTGACCTGATTTATCTTAACACTTACGTTCACACATTATA
Source organism: Megaleporinus macrocephalus (assembly GCA_021613375.1). NCBI lineage: Eukaryota > Metazoa > Chordata > Actinopteri > Characiformes > Anostomidae > Megaleporinus > Megaleporinus macrocephalus. Next base: position 5,721,016 of record CM038715.1, on the reverse strand, counting down.
CACGCAAGTTCTAAAACACAAATCTCATACTTTACTAGCAGCCTCCACAATCAGTCACAGTTAATGATTTTAATGAATGATGTATTGTTATCATTTTCTCTTTAGCACCATGTTAATTCAGAGATACAGTCACATACACATATTATGTACATGCTGTTCTTGTCTCTGTGTGAAGAGAAAGGAAGGTGTTCACCCTTCAAAGGCCAGAGTCTGCGGCCCTGCGCACACTTCCAGATGAGCATGCTGTAGCTGCCCCACCAGGGAGTGCACACTTTCTGCCTTTGTACCCACTCTGTTATTTATTGTCGGTTTTAGAAAGACGGTCAGCCTAGTGGCTATTATGGCCCAACATAGAAAGTATCATTTACACTACGGCTCAAAAGTTTAGGATCACTTCAGAATTTCATTTCATGCCATTTTCATGCAATTCACAAACAATACTGTCCATTTCACAATTAATTGAAGTGCATCAGATGATTTTTAAAGAATAAAAATGTTTGTATTAAAGTCTATTTTTGAATAGGGGCTTATTTTACATATAGTCCTATTATCAGTAATTCTCAGTCCTCTGTCTAAATCTCCTGGTATGGCCACCAATCCAAGTTAAGGATGTTATTGGACTAATTGGTTGTTAGGACACTCTTGCTCAATTGTGATGCACAGCTGAAAAACATTCTACTAATAAGTGAGTATAAAAGGGAGAACAACATTCTAGGTTAGTTTAGTATCTGAAGATCAGCAGTTGATGGCTTGCTGACCGACTCACAATGACCAGAAAGAAACAACTTTCTTTAGAGACCCGTCAGTCCATTGTTGTGTTAAGGAAGAAGATACTCCATTGAAAACAAGAACATTTCACTGTGATCCCAAACTTTTGAGCGGTAGTGTATATTGGTCAATATACTGTTTCTGTCAATTATTTCCCGTTTAACCCAACATCAATTTGCCACAAATGTCTTTCCATAGCAACTGTTGTGAGGTTGGACAAGCTTTACAGAAGTTGGCAAAAACACAATTAAACCTAATGCAAATTTATTTTCAAAATATAATATTTTGGAATTTCTCATTGATTTCAAATAGTTACTTTACATGTGTGTGAAAGGTGTTACTATGTAGCAGATGTAGGTTTTTTTGTTGTGAATTAAAGTTTATATTAGCCTAATTTCTTGCTATTTTGAACCTGTCTAATTTTAATTAGTTCCAGCTTGCGTAGTCCAGTGTAGCATTCTAAACTGCAAGCTCAATGCTACATAACAAATTTAAGATAATTCAAGTGGCATTGGATTTTTATTATGGAGATCACAGGGGAAATGCACTGATTTTTCAAAATTAATGCAAATCTGAATTGTTAAGGCATAAACAGATTCATGTTTTGGTGTTAAATTCACTGATTAAAAGTTCTCTAATCAGAATCTCTTAAAGTGGTGGTAATAGAACTTACATTACATTTAATCATACACGGTTCTAAAGGAATGGCCAGTGGCACCCCCGTGGCCTTACACAGTTATTACAGGAAATCTCATTACATGAGACTATAGTTTCAAGCTTTTTTCCAAAAACATATATATATATTATGAATCTTATATTACAATAATGGATTTATATATCATATATAAGTATAATGGTTTTAGTCGAGAGACAAAAACAGAACTAATCCATTTTTAACACTGGGAATAAAAAAACATGTAGGTTGGATAGTAAATAAAATGTTTTAGTTTGTGTTATAAACATATCTGAGATATCTGAGTCAGCAAGTTTCACTGCACCAAATTATGTAGAATCTTTTTTTTTTTTTAAATCAGTGGACTTCCCCTTTAGAAACTTTGGCAAGGTACTCAGCTTGGTTCCATCCCACTGTGTTACATAAGCTTTCCTCCTGATGTACAGTTACACACACAGTGGCCCAGTGTGACAGCTGAGTGTGCAGGCAGATACAAATGTTCTTACACTAAGGTGTGCGTTCTTCGTGTTGTCACGCATTGCCATCAGGCGACATGACATACTATTATACCTGTCTGCTTAGATATAGCACGTCTGCCTTGCCCTGATTCCGAGGGCCTCTCCATCTCCTAACACACGCACATAGGTACATGCTGAGGTGTGCACATAGACATAGACACAGATCTACACGAATCATCCCCCCTCTAGCCCAGACGGGACTGCACTCCCTGTTAGGGCGGGCACACATTGCTCTCTGGCTGTTTGCGACCACATTTTTGCTGCGGTTGACGACACGCAATGAGCTGCAGCCTCATGGGAGAGAAAGAGGAGCTGGATTTGTGATTTGCTCTGGATTTTTCACAGCCCTCCACTCCATCATAGGACACGCTCGCCCACAGAGCAACTGCCTGAAAAATATCGATCCCCCCATTCCAGAGGTACACTTTGCAAAAGATAGTAATAAAAGTACCGTCTGCTCTGCAGCGTGAACCAAAATGAGAGGTATTATTCATTACAGTAGGAACGACACAGGCAGCTATATTGCTCCATGTTGAGATGAGTTTCAGTGGTGCTATTCATTATAGTATTTGTAATGAAAGCGAGGTGCTTACTGTAGTGGTTTTATTCTTCAGTGGTAGGTTTAGATTTATAAGGCTAATTCACAAGGGAGTAACAACTGCGACGTCCTAGATGTCTGTGGTTGTAGTCACTTTGTTATAGACTTGGTTTAACAGATTATTACATGACTGCATACTTACTTACGCAGTTATTTTTTAATTATTTACATGGGATGTACATACTGCGTTTACATGTTTAAGCCTAGAATTGATTATTTTCTATACTACACATAACGATAACCTTACGGAAATTAATGTGGTGTCAATTAAACATTTAGAAGCCACACTTTCAACTACATTTATCTGCAAATGTGAAATAATTGCATATAGTTGTACAACCCTGTTTCCAAACCTTAATAAAAATAGAATGAGCAAATCATGTGAACCCTATATGTAATTGAAAATACCACTAAAACATACACACTTAAATTTGACACCAGCAGACTGGTATAGTTAGGTAATGCTAAAACACACCTGGTTACAACTAATCATGCCAATTATTACCAAAGGTGTCAAAAGTATTAACATTCATTACTCAGGTAGAAGTATAGATACTAGGGTTTAAAAAACTTCCGTAGAAGCTGAAGTATCAACTCAAGCTTTTTACTCCAGTAAAAGTGTAAAAGTACTGATTTTAGAACTACTTAAAGTATAAAAGTAAAAGTAATGTAAGGGGAAAAAATACCATTAAAGATAAAAGCTTAGGCCGCACCACAGGGGTCTATAGTGCACTAGCCCACCTCCTCAAAAACCCCATTCTTCTAAAAGCCATAATGGCTATAATGTTATATTAAAATGTTAATGTTGATAAATTTGGGATGCGCTAGGCTTCCTGTTTCAGCCACATATACGCCCATTGAACATGAATGTATTTTAGTACAATGTAAATATATTAAAGAAGCATATCTGTTACTACTGAACATTAACATGTGTTTCATGGTTATCAATATTATCAATAATCTTTACTGGAATGTAAATGTACATGAATGAAAACAAGCTAAAATAAAATAGGAGTAATGAGGCTATGTTTAAAATGTAAGGAGTAGAAAGTACAGATAATGGAGTGTAAATGTAAGGAGTAGAAAGTACTGATAATGGAGTGTAAATGTAAGGAGTAGAAAGTACAGATAATGGAGTGTAAATGTAAGGAGTAGAAAGTACAGATAATGGAGTGTAAATGTAAGGAGTAGAAAGTACTGATAATGGAGTGTAAATGTAAGGAGTAGAAAGTACTGATAATGGAGTGTAAATGTAAGGAGTAGAAAGTACTGATAATGGAGTGTAAATGTAAGGAGTAGAAAGTACTGATAATGGAGTGTAAATGTAAGGAGTAGAAAGTACTGATAATGGAGTGTAGATGTAAGGAGTAGAAAGTACTGATAATGGAGTGTAGATGTAAGGAGTAGAAAGTACTGATAATGGAGTGTAAATGTAAGGTAGTAAAAAGTCAGCTGATTAATAATTCCTCCAGTAAAGTATAAATAACCAACATTTCTACTTAAGTAAGGTCCTTGTTACTTGATACCTCTGATTACTACCAGGTCAGTAAAATGATTGGGTATAAAAAGAGACGTCTTAGAAGTAAAGATAGGGAGGGCTTCAGCACCAAATGCAAGAATTCAAGAACAATGAAGAACAAAGGAATTTCATCACCTACTGTACATAATCTCATTAAAAGATTTAGAGAATCCAGATAAAAAAGTCCTGTGGTCCAACAAATCAAAGACTGTAGTAAGAGAGTCAGTGTGCTGACAGCTTTAATGGAAACTGGCTTGTTAGAGGAATTTGGGAGCTGGAAAAATGTTAAACGTTAGTGTTTCAGCAGCTGCTTTACAGAAATAGCCTACAGATAGGCGTCCACTGAAACCTGCGGTCAGTTTCTCTGCCCTCCTTGCTGCACTGCGAGAGCCCACACCATTCGGTACAAAGTCTGAATATTTATATATAAGCATGGTGTGCTCCTCACAGGTGAGAGGAGAGGCAGCCTTCTAGTCCAGGACTGAGGGTTGTGGTGAGTTGTCCTTTCTTTTTGCCCAGAAAAGCTTTCCGAATTCAGCTCTGCTCCCAAGAGGCTTTAGCTTTACGACGGACATGCTCTGGCGCTCTGCTGCAGTGTGCCTTGCCAAGCACAAGAGTTCCCGCTCTGTTCTGTATCCTTGCAGCCTTTTCCAGTCCTAAAGTCTTAAGAAATGTTTCCACCCGTTCTTTAATTCATCTATTTCTGCTCATTAAAAGGGAAGACTTAAAAAAAAAAAGTGCATACTGGAGCAGCAGAAGCGCCAGTGGCGAGGACACGCTGTTCCGCTGGCTAGATTCTCTCTCCCTCTCTCTCTCTCTCTCTCTCTCTCTCTCATCCTCTCCATTCCTCTGCCACTGCCATTTGCTGAGCTACCCCAGAAAAGAAATTAATCAATTACCTCTGAATATTCAAGCAGTGCTGAGACTCATATGGATCCGGCTATAATCACATTTCTATACTCGCCAAATTTCCCTAATTCTAAATATATTACGGGGCCGGGGTGAAGGCATGAATATTCATGAGCCCGGCGTGTGAGACGGCATGCGAGAGCGTGTTCTCTCCACCTGGATTTCATTATCTCCATGCAGGAGGCAGAGCAGATGAGAGAGAGAGAGAGAGAGAGAGAGAGAGATATCCTAAGCGTCTGGTCGGTGTAACAGATCCTCGCCAGTCCGGGACACTTGCGTGTCCGTCCCCAGTTTGTGGACACTGTGATTTTGAATGGATTTCTGCAGTCGTAACCTTGAAGGCTGAATTTACATCTTGTCTGTTCTCCCCCATCTAGACTGTATCAGGATTAACTGTACCACCAGTAAGTGCTTCTCTTCAATATACCTCTGTCCAATTGCCGCCTCTGAAATGCTGAATGAACTCTGCTCTGAATGAGTGTGCGTGTGGGTGCGTGTCCATGGGAAGCGTCAGCGCTCGCTGCGTCCGCTGTAGCCGTTTCGTCCACCAGAGCGACCAGGTAGCGCTCCCCAAGCTTTCCTCCCACCCCAACGTACCTCCCACCCCCCCGTGTCTAGCCTGCAGGCTTCCTGGCAGCCATTTTAAAGCAGCAGTGGAGAGAAATGAAGCCGACTGTGGCTCTGAAGAAGTGGTGATTACGTTCCTCCCTCACTCCAGCCCGGCCCGCTGCCTCCCACAAACCTCAAATCCCCTCTCTCAGCCTCCAGCTTCCAGTTAGCCGCGTCTGTCGTCATCATTTATTTTTTATTAATTTTTTTTTTTGGTCCTTCACTCTTCTATCGCACTCCTTCATAGGGATTAGGATGCTCTCTCAAAGCATGGCGAGTTGTCGTCTCGTTTGCTTTCTCGTTAAACTCGCGTTTAAAGGCGAGATGAGGGGAGAGAGAGAGAGAGAGAGAGAGAGAAGAAGGATGTGGGGCGAGAGACAGGTGTACACAGCCTCTTTCTTTGTCCTCCAATTTCGTTGACTCCCCGATGTCCATGCTCTTAAAGCATCTAGGTAATTAGCGGATGCCTCACGAGTCTCACGAAAAAGATGCTTCTTCCTCGTTTGTTTTCGTTCGCCTGAGTGTGTTAATGGGTTTCTTCACGTCTTCGACTTGGAGTGACTCGAACTTCACATTGGAAGTGAAAGAAACCGTCGGCCTCCTCCTCCTCCTCCTCCTTCGTCCACAGCCCCAGCCAAATATGGCCTTCAGGAAATTAGCTCGTTTTGGTGTTGCATAGTAACAGCTGTGTTCTCATTATTTTCCTTAATAGGAAACTCGGCTTTTCTCAACCAGTCAGAAGCCGTGGTGGGTTTCAAGGACTTAACCCTTTCACCAAATCTCCAGAGGTGGGATAAAAAGCATCGTCTCTGATTTTACCTCAGGGTGTCGTTTCTCTCCTTTGTCCACCAATTGCGTAGCACAGTATATTCACGTTGCCATACTATGATTTTTGCAGGGCAATAGTGACCACACGGTGACTAAATGCTTCGGCTAATTTGACCATAATTCAGTGATCCGCGTTAACCTGACGAGAATGCCCTAGACAGGAGCGCAGCTGAGCTTTCTCAGGGGGCGTCCTGCGTCCGTCTCTCCTCTCCCTGTGCAGGCACACGCTCACAGATGCCTTCATGGGGCTCTGGACTACTGCTGCACCAATAGGGCATAGCAAAGTGGTGCTCACATTCACTTGAATGGCTTTACAATACAATCACACACGCAACCTTCCATACAACTCACACACTGATAAACACAAAGATAGATATAGAACCTACATAGTCTTATATCTTTTGCTATAGGGCAGTGTTATAATCTGTTATACTTTATTGAAGGGCAGTGTTATAATCTGTTATACTTTATTGAAGGGCAGTGTTATAATCTGTTATACTTTATTGAGGGGCAGTGTTATAATCTGTTATATTTATTGAAGGTCAGTGTTATAATCTGTTATACTTTATTGAAGGTCAGTGTTATAATCTGTTATACTTTATTGAAGGTCAGTGTTATAATCTGTTATATTTATTGAAGGTCAGTGTTATAATCTGTTATATTTATTGAGGGGCAGTGTTATAATCTGTTATACTTTATTGAAGGTCAGTGTTATAATCTGTTATACTTTATTGAAGGGCAGTGTTATAATCTGTTATATTTATTGAAGGTCAGTGTTATAATCTGTTATATTTATTGAAGGGCAGTGTTATAATCTGTTATATTTATTGAAGGTCAGTGTTATAATCTGTTATATTTATTGAGGGGCAGTGTTATAATCTGTTATACTTTATTGAAGGTCAGTGTTATAATCTGTTATACTTTATTGAAGGGCAGTGTTATAATCTGTTATACTTTATTGAAGGGCAGTGTTATAATCTGTTATACTTTATTAAAGGGCAGTGTTATAATCTGTTATACTTTATTGAAGGGCAGTGTTATAATCTGTTATACTTTATTGAAGGGCAGTGTTATAATCTGTTATACTTTATTAAAGGGCAGTGTTATAATCTGTTATACTTTATTGAGGGGCAGTGTTATAATCTGTTATACTTTATTGAAGGGCAGTGTTATAATCTGTTATACTTTATTGAAGGTCAGTGTTATAATCTGTTATACTTTATTGAAGGGCAGTGTTATAATCTGTTATACTTTATTGAAGGGCAGTGTTATAATCTGTTATACTTTATTGAAGGGCAGTGTTATAATCTGTTATATTTATTGAAGGGCAGTGTTATAATCTGTTATACTTTATTGAAGGTCAGTGTTATAATCTGTTATACTTTATTGAAGGGCAGTGTTATAATCTGTTATACTTTATTGAAGGGCAGTGTTATAATCTGTTATACTTTATTGAGGGACAGTGTTATAGTCTGTTATACTTTATTGAGGGACAGTGTTGTAATCTGTTATACTTTATTGAAGGGCAGTGTTATAATCTGTTATACTTTATTGAAGGGCAGTGTTATAATCTGTTATACTTTATTGAAGGGCAGTGTTATAATCTGTTATACTTTATTGAAGGTCAGTGTTATAATCTGTTATACTTTATTGAAGGGCAGTGTTATAATCTGTTATACTTTATTGAAGGGCAGTGTTATAATCTGTTATACTTTATTGAGGGGCAGTGTTATAATCTGTTATACTTTATTGAAGGGCAGTGTTATAATCTGTTACACTTTATTGAAGGGCAGTGTTATAATCTGTTACACTTTATTGAAGGGCAGTGTTATAATCTGTTATATTTATTGAAGGTCAGTGTTATAATCTGTTATATTTATTGAGGGGCAGTGTTATAATCTGTTACTTTATTGAAGGTCAGTGTTATAATCTGTTATACTTTATTGAAGGTCAGTGTTATAATCTGTTATACTTTATTGAAGGTCAGTGTTATAATCTGTTATACTTTATTGAAGGTCAGTGTTATAATCTGTTATACTTTATTGAAGGGCAGTGTTATAATCTGTTATACTTTATTGAAGGGCAGTGTTATAATCTGTTATACTTTATTGAAGGGCAGTGTTATAATCTGTTATATTTATTGAAGGTCAGTGTTATAATCTGTTATATTTATTGAGGGGCAGTGTTATAATCTGTTATACTTTATTGAGGGGCAGTGTTATAATCTGTTATACTTTATTGAAGGGCAGTGTTATAATCTGTTATACTTTATTGAAGGGCAGTGTTATAATCTGTTATACTTTATTGAAGGGCAGTGTTATAATCTGTTATATTTATTGAAGGTCAGTGTTATAATCTGTTATATTTATTGAAGGTCAGTGTTATAATCTGTTATATTTATTGAAGGTCAGTGTTATAATCTGTTATATTTATTGAAGGGCAGTGTTATAATCTGTTATACTTTATTGAAGGGCAGTGTTATAATCTGTTATACTTTATTAAGGGGCAGTGTTATAATCTGTTATACTTTATTGAAGGTCAGTGTTATAATCTGTTATACTTTATTGAAGGGCAGTGTTATAATCTGTTACACTTTATTGAAGGGCAGTGTTATAATCTGTTATACTTTATTGAGGGGCAGTGTTATAATCTGTTATACTTTATTAAGGGGCAGTGTTATAATCTGTTATACTTTATTGAAGGGCAGTGTTATAATCTGTTATACTTTATTGAAGGGCAGTGTTATAATCTGTTATACTTTATTGAAGGACAGTGTTATAATCTGTTATACTTTATTGAGGGGCAGTGTTATAATCTGTTACACTTTATTGAAGGGCAGTGTTATAATCTGTTACTTTATTGAAGGGCAGTGTTATAATCTGTTATACTTTATTGAAGGTCAGTGTTATAATCTGTTATACTTTATTGAAGGGCAGTGTTATAATCTGTTATACTTTATTGAGGGGCAGTGTTATAATCTGTTATACGTTATTGAAGGTCAGTGTTATAATCTGTTACACTTTATTGAAGGGCAGTGTTATAATCTGTTATACTTTATTGAAGGGCAGTGTTATAATCTGTTATACTTTATTCAAAGGCAGTGTTATAATCTGTTATATTTATTGAAGGTCAGTGTTATAATCTGTTATTTTATTGAAGGTCAGTGTTATAATCTGTTATATTTATTGAAGGGCAGTGTTATAATCTGTTATACTTTATTGAAGGGCAGTGTTATAATCTGTTATACTTTATTGAAGGACAGTGTTATAATCTGTTACTTTATTGAAGGGCAGTGTTATAATCTGTTATACTTTATTGAGGGCAGTGTTATAATCTGTTTACTTATTGAAGGTCAGTGTTATAATCTGTTATACTTTATTGAAGGGCAGTGTTATAATCTGTTACACTTTATTGAAGGGCAGTGTTATAATCTGTTATACTTTATTGAAGGGCAGTGTTATAATCTGTTATACTTTATTGAGGGGCAGTGTTATAATCTGTTATACTTTATTGAAGGGCAGTGTTATAATCTGTTATACTTTATTGAGGGGCAGTGTTATAATCTGTTACACTTTATTGAAGGGCAGTGTTATAATCTGTTATACTTTATTGAAGGGCAGTGTTATAATCTGTAATACTTTATTGAAAGGCAGTGTTATAATCTGTTATATTTATTGAAGGTCAGTGTTATAATCTGTTATACTTTATTGAGGGGCAGTGTTATAATCTGTTATACTTTATTGAAAGGCAGTGTTATAATCTGTTATATTTATTGAAGGTCAGTGTTATAATCTGTTATATTTATTGAAGGGCAGTGTTATAATCTGTTATACTTTATTGAAGGGCAGTGTTATAATCTGTTATACTTTACTGAAGGGCAGTGTTATAATCTGTTATACTTTATTGAAGGGCAGTGTTATAATCTGTTACACTTTATTGAAGGGCAGTGTTATAATCTGTTATACTTTATTGAAGGGCAGTGTTATAATCTGTTATACTTTATTGAAGGGCAGTGTTATAATCTGTTATACTTTATTGAGGGGCAGTGTTATAATCTGTTATACTTTATTAAGGGGCAGTGTTATAATCTGTTATACTTTATTGAAGGGCAGTGTTATAATCTGTTACACTTTATTGAAGGTCAGTGTTATAATCTGTTATACTTTATTGAAGGGCAGTGTTATAATCTGTTATACTTTATTAAGGGGCAGTGATATAATCGGTTACACTTTATTGAAGGGCAGTGTTATAATCTGTTATACTTTATTGAAGGTCAGTGTTATAATCTGTTATACTTTATTGAAGGTCAGTGTTATAATCTGTTATACTTTATTGAAGGGCAGTGTTATAATCTGTTATACTTTATTAAGGGGCAGTGATATAATCTGTTACACTTTATTGAAGGGCAGTGTTATAATCTGTTATACTTTATTGAAGGTCAGTGTTATAATCTGTAATACTTTATTGAAGGTCAGTGTTATAATCTGTTATACTTTATTGAAGGTCAGTGTTATAATCTGTTACACTTTATTGAAGGGCAGTGTTATAATCTGTTACACTTTCATTGAAGGTCAATAATGACATTTGTGACACTTTCTGGGCATTTTGTATCTCAGTTTACGCCACAGTGACATATTAAGTATGTTCACCTGCACTTGATAATCCAATAACTGTAGAAGATCTGATTTTGTCAGTAGTCCGATCAATGCGTTTACTCGCACTTGAGTAAACAGATAATGGAATAGCTGCAGTTCTCAGGCAATAATAAGACTCAGGCAATAATTTCTGCTCTGCAACCAGCAGCCAATAAACTCACAGAGCAAGACGTGACGTAAATGTAATGTAAACTCGCTTTTTTCCCCAAACAATGAGTCACTGTACCTAAAAATATGAACAGAAATGATATAGAAGATGATAAATATTTAATCCTTCATTTCATCCAGCGTGTACTTTGTTTCAGCATCGCTCCTAAAATGTTTTATTGTTGTCTCGCAGGTGCTCTGTTAAACACTTTTTATTTTATTTCCAGTAATATTCTCTGTTTTCACAGAAGCACAGACTGAAAACCCCCAAAGAAATCCATGCAGTAGTATACATGTACTGAGAAATTCCATTACTGAGCTAAAATCCAGCTTTGTTTATTTCATAGTCAGATTTCTGAGCCTTAAATAATGTTGTTTGTATGTTGTGAGTATGTTGTTTATGTAACAACTTGAATAATCATAACTGCAGAATAGGATTATAACAGGATAGCTGCCCCCTGAAAGTCACTGAGTCGAATCATTAATTGATGGCCTGTCAGTCAACTTATAATAGTCAGTTATAATAATAAACAGAAAATTAACATTTTAACGAGGCATTATGAATAAAGGGAATTAAAACTATATTTGTATATTCTAGCAGGGCTGTCTGACAGGCTGGTAGGTAACTAATAAGAAAAGCTCAGGTCAAATCATTGGTAAGCTAGGCTAGCTATAACTCAGTCTCAGGAAGAACCTAACTTTTGAAGAACTCACACCACAGCAGGGGCAGCCATTCAATAATTATCTGCGCAGAATTTTCTATATACATAAATAAAACACAGGCAGTAAGTATTATAACAAGGTATTAACAACCGGCTGCATCAACTTGATCACCTTAGAGCTGCTAGTGCTGCTAGTTCAGACAAGCTCTTGATCTGTTGAGTGTTTAATTTATTTCTTTATTTCTTTAAGATTTATTTATTCTGGTTAAAGACAAACACATTGACCTAATAAGCTCATCCTGATGAAGATGAGAAGTTATTCCAAAGAGGACATCACGAATTTACATAAAAAAGTTGTATCTTATTGATGTTTAAATGCTGAGTTTTGATCTAAAACTAAAACTCGTTCTAATGGATAAAAAAAAAATCTAATTAGATATATGATTTTTTATATTGAAAAAAATAAGCGAATCCAATTTGGATTTTTTTCCCCCTCTTTGTAAAGTTGCTGTTTTTGAGATACTTGACTTGATACTGGACAGCGACGAAAAGTGTATTGACGCAAACCAATGTCCGAAAGAAATCAGCATCACCTTTATTTATTTATTTATTTATTCATTTATTTATGTTTTTTTATTTTTAAGGTGAAGCATCTCATGGAACTGGCATGTAACTCACTCGCTCGCGTTTAGCAGGCTGACTACATTAGCAGTCACAGAGATTTGATGCTTCATAACAGTTGAGATTTGAATCAATTACACTTTTGTCCCTGCTGTGCCGATATTTTACATTCACAATTAGCCGTAGCCTCAGAAATCTTAACGTTTTATTTCTTTTTTCTCAAATAAAGACAGATAGGGAACAAATGAGGCTCATTTTTTACTTACAGGTATGTGCCAGTGCTTCATTTTGTCCTAGGGAGATTTTTTATATGCTCCTGCTGTCATTCTGGAGGACTGACAGCAAGAACAAAACACACACACACACACCCAGTAGAAGCTTCTATTGAACGGCTGCTGATTTAATAACACCTTGTGCTCAATCTTCATGGAGACACATTTATGGTTGACAAGTGGAAGACATTTAGATGCGTTTGGAGCATCCTTCCCTTGAAACGAGAGATTCATGTGAATTCAAAAGAACCTCATTTCGCTGAAACAACCTCCTCTATAAATATGCAGCAGCATTGCCACTTACCGGAATGGTCGCACTCATAAATATGCAGCGGCGACGCTTGTGTTTCATTTGTAATGCAAATAGTGCAGAGGACAGAGGAGAGAGTGCTGGCACTCGCAGGACTAGCAAGTCACACGCAGGGGAATGGGCGGAAACCACAGCCATTTTGTCTCATATGCTCTATGAGTGTGTGTGTGTGTGTGTGTGTGTGTGCGCTTTGCATGTTTCAGTGCTCTGTTTGTGAGTCTGTATTTACTGACCTGTACGTAGTGTGTGCTCGCGCTCGGTTGGCGAAGAGTAGATCCTTGAGGATCAGCTTTAAAAGGCCATTTAGAAGGACACATATCACAACCACAGCTCCTACTCTCTGGCCGGTCTAATCTCTGAGTGCTAGAACAGATGGTCATATAATTATGTCCCCCCAACAGGATGCCGCTCCATCACCATGGCGTTAACCTAATTTGTCTCAGCGATGCTCAGTTCTGGGCAGAATATCTAACTTTCTTCATGTACCACTCAATTGGGCGCTGAACCCTTAACCTCCTGTTCCTGTAACTGCCACTTTAACTGATCTCCTCCTTCTTCCAACGAAATTAAGGTTTGTCCCTCAGACCAAGCCATCCAGCGTGCAGAGGGCTCATGGGACGTTTCACCTCTAATAGGATATTCACAGTGAGGCTCCTCCAGTCTGAATCCCTCAACATCTGCTCTTATATATGACAACAATTTTACCCCGAGTAATATTACAGCCTCGCCAAACAGCCTTATGCTGACCTCACACCAAACGACTTTTAACTGATTTTACTGTCGCAGACAAATTTCCAGTGTCGGAATTTAATCATGAGAGTCTAGAGTTGAGTCACGCTCGCGTCATCTCGATGGTTTAGTGTGAGGTGGTCAGGACTGCAGGTTTGAGTCTTGTTCTCCTCCTAGTGTTCCGATAAAATCAACCGTGTTTAATATTATCGTAAGTCTGAAGTCTTGGCTCACGCAAATAGTGACGTGAACATCGTTGACAACCAATAGGAGAGCTCTGTTCACCACCAAACGGGAAGCTGCAAGGAACACGCCCCTGCTTGTAAAGAAGTTAGACGTGGAGAGGAGTCCAGCGAGGGTTCGGAAACTTCGCTTCTCCTGGACTGTACAAAAGGAGGAGAAACTGGTGTAGCTGTGGAGTGAGCTGTGGAGTCACATGTCTTCACATTTATACCACGACAGAGTGAAAAAGGAGAAAAGGTGGACAGAAATCGCTGTAGCCCTCTAAATCCCCCCTGAGTATGCTATGCTAAAACACTGCCCAAAGGGGCTACAGCTACAATTAGCCTACCAGCGAACTGTAGCAACTTTAGCTGAATATTGCTTCAATCATATAAATGAGAAATCATTTCAAAAGAAATCTAGTAGCAGTCTTGTTGTAAATAGTGACTCTGAAAGACCCCCAGTCTTTGCAAAATCATAGCCTGTGACTAGCCTGTGACTAAAAGTCTATGACTAGTCTTTAGATGTGAGAGGGAGTCAAACTTTAGTCTATTAAACGTCTTTTTAGAGTCTTTTAAAAATCTTCTAATGTATGATCAGCGTTAGACTGCACATTTAGAAGAAGTAACAGTTTCATGTCTGGAGGACACTTAAAGAACGTGGGACCACATACGGCGACGCAATGTAAACAGAACCGCGCAGAGCTGCAGTAGCGTCTAATAGTGATGAGCAAATGATACCGATGCTTCAGAGCTTGTGGTGAGAAATCCAGAAAGCCGTTTACGAAGCGTGTATGGAGTCTTGCTTCGTTAAGGGCGAGTGATGTCACTGATGACGTCTGAAGTCTCGCTGGTTCAGGACGTGGTTAAAGTACTGGCGTGATTTATTGTTTCTTAATAAAAATTAAAGTTACCATCAAACCACAATCACTGTCCCATCTCTTAAAACCACTGCAACGGTTTTAACATTAATATCTCACATACTATTAGATTTATTTACTGACTGAAATCATACTGGCAGTTTATTTTAATTAACAGACCCACACAATCACAGATCAGATAAACAAATAAATGAACCACAGAAAATGAAATTAAGGTGTTTTATGTATATACTTGTTTCCATGCTGACAACGTAGCAAGAGGCCATCACAAATAGTTGAAATGACAATAAAAGTTTTGGCCAGCAGGGGGGTTCGTGTGCACATGAAGCTTCGAGTAATGAACCTTTTTTTGAACCAGCTGGAGTGAAAGCTTCAACTCTTCAAGAGGCTTCATCTGAACATCACTAGCGTCTAATGAGAAGTAAGTCTGGATAGTTAGTAAATATAGTTAAACTTACTTCTCATTAGACGCTACCGTGGCTCCACAAGGTTCTGTTCACATTGCGTCGTCGTTTGTTGTCCCACGTCCTTTAAGTGTCCTCCGGAAACACTTCTGTTGTGTTGTGGACGGTTTTGCAGGACGTTGGTTTTGATGAAAGTGTTTCCTGGTTGCTGGTCTTCACGGCCACTGTACTTTACTCACTGACTAGGACACTCGTGGGCCCTCCTGGTCATTATGTACCTTTATCATACATGTG
This sequence comes from Megaleporinus macrocephalus, assembly GCA_021613375.1. Classification (NCBI taxonomy): domain Eukaryota; kingdom Metazoa; phylum Chordata; class Actinopteri; order Characiformes; family Anostomidae; genus Megaleporinus; species Megaleporinus macrocephalus. Next base: position 5,705,398 of record CM038715.1, on the reverse strand, counting down.
TACACAACATAAATCCTCATTTGCTAAAGTATGTGATAAATTTAAACAATGGAATGGACTGAAGGTCCTGAACACCAGAAAACATGACGTTGAGACAGAGGGTGCGTCCAAAATCATGTACTTCAACAGTACGTACTCAGTTGGAGCTAGAGCGCTCTGCCTGTCCTTTAAAGCAGTACGCTCGTTCAGTGTGTGAGTGTTTAGCATCCACCCAACCTCAGACACACTACGTCCACCGTCTCACCAACATCCTGTGACACAAGACGTCAGACCATCGCGGTGTGTGACACTGTTCTGTGTGTTTGTGTGAATATCTACTCACACGGTGCCTAACTGTAGCTCTAAGGAGACAAAACAGGAGGAATTTAATCATTGTTTACCTCAGAATCAGTGCTAACTCCTGTAGCGGCAGTTTACTACACTTTTTTTACGAACTGCTCGACAAGCACTATGTATTCGGACACCCTAGTCACTCTCGCGCACTGCTTTTGCGTACTGTTCAGTATGGAAGTACACGATTTTGGACACACCCAGACTGTAGACCATAGATAATTAGCTTAGCTTCAAAACAGACAGGCTAAACTTAGCTAAAACAGGTTATGACAGCTAGCAGTTGCATGTTTCAAGATGTTGAAGTAAGTTTACTGAAATCATTTGCAGGTGATTTGCATAGACAGTTTTCTACAAGAAATAAAAAAATATGTTTAACCTTTTTAGATGCACTCCCATCACTGCAGACATAATGGGTTATATTATCATGCCATGGAGGAGTTTTAACTCAATAATGCAGCTTAATAACCTCAGTTTCAGCTCCAAATTGTCTTAAGATGAGTATTTACCTGGCCAGTGGGCTCCTCTCCGCAGGCTGTCATCATATTACTGGCGTTCAGTGAAATCCAGAGCTCTGTCGGCATTCCGTGCCACTTTTCCTATAATAAAGTTAGATATCCCGTTGTTGTCTGGAGCATCTTATTATAAAGTATTCGTGTTTTGCCTTGAGGGATTGTTCACCTCATTCCCAACTTGCTAACATTCCCTCTAGCCCACCGTCCCCTGGAAAGCCTCAGTAGCCTGAGACGGGTTCCTGGATGGGACAGCTATACCTCGGGCTCTTGCTCAAACAAGGAACTGAGAATTGAGCAGCGTTGGGGGGTCTGGGCCTTTGCGGAACATTCCAGGCTCCAGCTGCAGAGTGTGCGTGAAACGTGGAACCGCAGGAGAGCTATCAGGCTCCTCTGCGTCTCCCTTGCACGTAGACGCTCAGCATAGACGCACTTCGGGAGATAATTACTCAGGATTGTGTTGAAGTGAGGAGACAGAGGTGTCATGCTGGGGGTGGGCCAGACCCGGTTGGAGGGGGGGTTGTGTTGTGCTAGGATTCAGGAAAGCTGAAGGGAACATTGGCGTACTGAAAAACAGGCTCTAGGTAGGGGAGCACAAACACAAGTGTCAAGTGCATTCTCACCTGTTGCCAGACTGGATATGGGGCCTTTGTGTAATAAACACATCAGTGATGGTAACGGCCCCTCTCTGCTGCGCCCCCCGCTGGCACTTTAACTTTTATCATCCCACCCGGGAAAGATGTTGACACTCATACATGCGTCTTGGCTGTTTCCAGGCTGTTTCCATTTGCAAGTCGCTCAGAAATAAGATTCTCTGAAATGATTTCTTTTTTGTAATTTGCTGCATGTATTTTTTTATTTTTTATTGCTCTGGAACATGCGACTTCCGCTCCTTCCATTTTGAAGCACTCCACCAGAGCGGCAGCCATTTTAGCTTTCATGATAATTTGGGTAATTCATGAGCGCTGAAATCATAACGACTTTCAGTAAATTTAACAAAAAAAAAAAAAATGTCATGACCGTTTACTATTTATTTGCTTTTTGAGCACCGTTTACATTCGCAAGGACGAGGCTTCGTGTCAGACTCCCCGTCAAACAGGCCAAACTAGAGAACTTCTGAGCAAAAGAAGATGTTTTATTTAAGGTCTCTGGGAGAAAAAAGGAGGCAGAGACGTTGCATGTTTTAACAGTCTGCTATTGTGCGACCCTTCGCTTCGCTTTTGTATCCTCATTAATTTTCTCTGTCCGCCGCTGCAGCTCGGTTGTGCGTGCATGTGTGTGAATGAGAGAGTATGTGTTTACGAGTGCCGTTCTTCTTCTGACACGGAGAGCAAGCCGATGCCAATTAGGGGCTGTGGCTCCCCCCCGGGTGACAGTGTGTTGCACTAAGAGAGTGCTGTCACATCAGTTCATAGGTTGTTAATGTGTACTGAGTGACAGCAGGATGAAAGTTATATATTTAGAAACTGCTGGGGTCACTTCGTGCTCTCGGCGGACTTGGACTGTAAGTTTGCGGCTGTATGTTGCCTTCTCACAGGCAACGATTTCAGGGTTTATACATTTATATATAATTATAGACTGACGATTCCTAAAGAAGCAGAACTGGTGGGCCATTTTGATGTCATGCTATTTTAATCCATGCCAATAAAAGCCTGTTTTATAGGACAATCAACATCATGTCACAACAGCAGCAACAGAACTAACACTGAGAGATATTGGAAAATAAAAGCTTGCAGTGATCACAGGTCCACATCTGAGTACTCAGGTTGTGGGTTATTCAAATCAGTTGCGATTAACAAATTAAAATTATATTAAAAAGCATGTTTGCCGCTGCTATAAAGCTGCTATAGTCAATATTTGCCTTTAAATTCAATTTTTCATCAAATTTTTCCAGTTTGATAACTTCAACCAAACTATGTGGTTCTAGTTCTGGTTCCACCTGCTTAAGAAAACAGATTTGGCCTTCATAATAACCACAATTAAAGACGTAATTGTCCTTTTTGTTTATTTTATGCCACTATAAAGAATCTCGTTGGGCTAATTAGCTACATTTTTGCATGTTAGCTTAACTTACTGGCTGATATGAAGAGATACACTGCACTGTTCCTCACACACACACAAATATTTGCATGTGTATAGTCAAGCAAAGCTGTTGTTTTTCTTTACAGAGTGTAAACAAAATCAGAAAAACATGCTCACTCTGTGCATAGTGTCAGTGTTAGCTTCCTAATTAGCTCGTCACCTTGTAGCAAAGTTTTTACAAGGTAATAATGCTAAAAACAGCATTTAACACATCAACATATCATTCCGGTTCACATTCTGGTGCATGTCTTGATGATGTAGTGAAGGCTTAGTAATCTTTACCTGAAAGACTGAAGAATTCAAGGAAGACAGAAGATCTCTCACTGAGATTAATGCTGCCATTGCTTCAGTAGACTCATATTAAAACACGTTTTTATAAAATTAGCTAATACGGTCGCTCTTTCCTGACAGTAGTACATGAGGCACATGATCTGTAAAAAAAAAAAAAAAAAAAAGATCAGGCTCCTCTGGATCCTCTGGATCCACTTAGTCCCCCTAATGCCATTTACAAGAACGCATCAAGCCCAAATCAGAGCAACCAGTCAGAGCCCTGGAGGCACATCCGATACACTGTCTGTTGTCCAGGCTGCAGGCAGACCCTGCGTTAGGAAACACTAACATAATCTTAGATAAAGAAACTGGCAGCAAGTATAAAAACTGGCCAACCCTCCTTTGCCAACAACAGTATCCAAGGACACATAAACAGAAGAAAAATTAAGAAAAGCAAGGTTAAAAGAAAGAAGTAAAACAAGCGATAACACTGGAGTGGCTTTCCACAGGTGCTACAGGTCCTGAAAGCCAAGTAAGCCACATTCCTGCATGACAGGTAAAAAGGCCTACCTCTGCTTGATTCCTGTATATTTGATTAATCTATTTGACCATAGTCTATGACCGTAATGGTTACAGTAACACTCCGTTTTGCATATCTTGTGTTACTGTGATGTAGTGTGTTTTTAATGCTAAGTCAACTGTTCAGTAGTGTTTTATTTACAGGTTGCTGAGAACTTCCAGGCTGTTGGATCAGTTTGCTGTTTGTCCTGATATGTATGTGTGCCTGTACACTCACAGCTAACTGTTCTCCTCAGTGGTTGCTGCTTATTTAGCACTATTTAACACAGTTTCTGTTAACAAACAAAGTCCTTAAGCACTGAAATAAGTGTGTGCTATTTGCCAGGTTTGCGAACATGTGCATGCACGGCAGCCCCCTCTGCAGGGAGGCGCTTGGGAGGTAGGGCTGGAGCACAGTGGAGGGCTAGAGTTGTTTCAAGCTTAGTCCACTCTCTTCTCAACCCTCCTTACTGCAGCTGTAAAGCAGCTCTACCTGTTTCTGAAAACGTACAGCTAATCCATTGTGCGCTTGGGTATGTTAGACATTACAGCCTCAGAACAACAAAAGATTACCATTATTGCTATTATTATTAATATCTGAACAGGCCACTGGGCCACTGGGCTCAAAGGTGTGGCCACTTACAACCGAGCTGAGTTTCAATAGAACTCATTGGCTATGTTTACATGCAGATTTTCTCCAATCCGATAGAATTAATTTAGATTCTAGATTAAGACTGAGGTGTTTATATGCTCACCCTACGCAACACTCTAATGAAAATCTCCGCTTACATGCACACTACAAGTATTCGGATCCAAAAGAGCACGCGTGCGTAGAGTACGTCTTGGTGTAAACATTACCATGACAACAAGCATCAGGTGAGGTCAGTTAGAGTGCGACCAGTAGAAATATGTTACCTGAGTTTTCAGTTGGCGCACTCGTGTTTTTAATTGCTTTAAAATGATGCAGACTCAGAAAAACATATTTCACATACTTATTAAAGAAGGGCCGAGAGGAAGACGTCACGTCCTGCAACATCCTTTTCATCCGTGTTAGCAAGGAGTCGATCTCATATGACTTCATTTATAATTTAGTAAAACGGGAAAGAGGTGAATTGCATCGTTCTGCTTTTAAGCTTTGTAAACGCTGATCTGAGAAACGTCCTGTTTTTAATTTGCTCTATAGTTGGTGTAAACCCATCGTCGTTCATTTACTTATATACTCGTCTGAGCAGCTTGTTATTGCGAGCTTTACAGTCATCCATCCTGCTAACTATTTAAAATCTTTTAAGGTTTGAATCATGAACTTTGTCTCTTCAAGACCAGTTTCTACCTCCCACCATGTTGAAACATCCTCTATGACGCTACAGTACATTATTTAAACTTTCCGATTGGGAATGTAATCAGATACAGGCGTTTACACGACTATTATTCTTCTATTAAACTGATTATTTATAGGATTACCCACCTCCTTCAATTGGATAAAAACTGTAATGGGAATGACCTCAATCGGACTAGTCTATTCAAACTGATGTGTATACATGGATGTATTCTATTCCGATTGAGCTATTAGTCGGATTATTAACGGATTATCAGGCTGCATGTAAACTTAGTTATATTTCTCTGTAAATCAGAGATGCTAATCTCCACCTATGCAAAGCTCTCTTAAATACATGTGGCTGATGAGTTCCCGTACTGCTGAATCATTGCATTGTTGTAGTAGATGGAGAACGTCCTTACTCAAAATGGCGTCCCTACCTGTATGTGTTTTGGTTTTTTTTAAATGAGGCGGGCTTCTGCCAGAGACCTTGCGTGCTTCGAGTATGCCTGTGTGTGTGTGTGTCCGCTCTGCGTTCTCCCGCTGGCCCCGGCCTGTCAGAATGTTCCAGCCAGCTTGTGCCAGCCTCTCTCGCTTATTTAACTCTGCCCTCTTCCTCCAACTAGTGAGATGGGAATAAAAGTGACCGGACACACATGGCCATCTGCCCCACTTCCATGGCAACGAGGTGCTCTTTCAGACAGAGAAGGAGCTTTTGGTCTCTGCTGCATGTCTGGACATAAATCACTAACGATGGTGATGCAGCCAAAAACCCCTGTGAGGCTCCCAGTGGGTCTAGCAGCCCATGCAGAGCTGTGGGGACAACCGCTACAGCCATAATGACTCAATAATAACTACTCTGGCCTGTTGACTGGAGTCAGCTCAATGAGGTCCTTCCGTTAGAACAGTGAGTTCTTATGCTGCATTGGTAGAGGTATGGTGATGGGGAGACAGGGCTGGTTCATTGGTAGGGGTATGGTGATGGGGAGACAGGGCTGGTTCATTGGTAGGGGTATGGTGATGGGGAGACAGGGCTGGTTCATTGGTAGGGGTATGGTGATGGGGAGACAGGGCTGGTTCATTGGTAGGGGTATGGTGATGGGGAGACAGGGCTGGTTCATTGGTAGGGCTGCTGGGATGGGGAGACAGGACTGGTTCCTTGGTAGGGGTATTGGGATACGGAGATAGAACTGGTTAATTGGTAGGGGTATTGGGATTGGGAAGACAGGACTGGTATATTGGTATGGGTATTGGGATGGGGAGACAGGACTGGTCAATTGGTAGGGGTATGGCGATGGGAAGACAGGACTGGTTCATTGGTAGGGGTATTGGGATGGGGAGATAGAACTGGTTCATTGGTAGGGGTATTGGGATGGGGAGACAGGTCTGGTTCATTGGAAGGGGAATTGGGATGGGGAGATAGAACTGGTTCATTGGTAAGGGTATGGCAATGGGGAGACAGGGCTGGTTCATTGGTGGGGGTATGGCGATGGGGAGACAGTGATGGTTCATTGGTAAAGGTATGGTGATGGGGAGACAGGGCAGGTTCATTGGTAAGGGAATGGTGATGGGGAGACAGTGCTGGTTCATTGGTAAGGGTGTGGTGTTGGGGAGTCAGGGCTGGTTTATTAGTAGAGGTATGGGGATGGGGAGATAAGGCTGGTTGACTGATAGTGGTATGGGGATGGGGAGATAAGGCTGGTTTATTGGTAGTGGTATGGGGAGATAAGGCTGGTTTACTGGTAGAGGTATGGGGATGGGGAGATAAGGCTGGTTTATTGGTAGTGGTATGGGGAGATAAGGCTGGTTTACTGGTAGGGCTATGGGGATGGGGAGATAAGGCTGGTTTATTGGTAGTGGTATGGGGAGATAAGGCTGGTTGACTGATAGTGGTATGGGGAGATAAGGCTTGTTTACTGGTAGTGGTATGGGAAGATAAGGCTGGTTTACTGGTAGGGGCATGGGGGTGGGGAAACAGGGCTGGTTGATTGGTAGGGATATGAGGAGACAGGGTTGGATCGTTGGGTATCAGAATGGGGAGATAGGACTGGTTTATTGGTAGGCTATGAGAAATAAGGACAGGGCTGATTCATTGGTAGGGGAGACATGGCTAATGCATTATTTGGGGTATGGGTATGGGGAATCATGTCCTGTAAAAAGTTTTTCTACAGTGCAGCATTTTACCCAAACTATTGTGAAGGACTTTGTTTCCATCTTAAGGCACACATTTCTAAAAAAACAATTCAATTACCTAAATATCCAATCTATTTAGTGGTATTATATCCAGTCAGCATGTTATACACAGATATAAAATGAAATTAAAATATGTATTTCAGCCCATATTACTACTTCTACATCGTATTTGTGTGCCACCATGTTGTTATATTCCTCCCTTCTCATTTTCCTTCCTCTGTTGCTTGGAGAGATGGAGTGTAGAGCACAAAGATTCCTTTAGGTGGAGCTGCGGGGCATTTTAAAGCCTCACGTCCCATGTTTTTTTTTTTTTTTTCTTTTTTTTCTTTTTCCATTCTGAGCTGACTCATGGCTGCCTGATCTGGATTCATAGTAATTGAGAGCAGAGAGGGATGGGAAATCGATAGCGAGGCTGGCAGTTCTTTAATGGCACCTCTTTTTTACCTGTTATCGAGTGAGACGTGCTTCGGGCAGCTCTGACAATGACACCCTGCCCTTTTAGCAGCCAGCCGAGTGATGAGTGAGGACGATGGCGTGTCAAAGAGTGAGCACCTGAAAATCACAGTGCCTGCAGGGCCCCTTCTCCTCGCTCTCTGATCACCACCGGAAGCCTGAGAGCAGAGCAGCAAGGTGCTGCGTCCCCCCCCTTCCACCCCACCCCACCCTTCTGCACAAGTGCATGGGATAAGGTGGAGGCTCTACAAGCGAGAAATTGCTTTCTCGAATGGAGTTTACAGTCTGTGGGTTTTGAATATGCTTCCTAAAACACTCGGGGATTGAAAGGACGTGAGATGAATATGCAGCATGGCATCTCGACTTCAGCAGACTCTGGACAGCTCCCTCTGGGAGAGTGGAGAAGAAGACTTGTTGCGTGTCTCCATCTAGTGGCTGAAATGAAAAGTAGTAGACGCTCTGGTGGACTTCGATTACACTGTGAGGTTAGGTTCAGTGCTGTGGTTTGCTGTTGCTCACATCCAGTACTGTACAAAAGTCAGAGACCTCTCTTCGTTTACTTGATTTCCAGTCAAAGTGGCCATCAAGTACAAGTTATTAATTTTTAGGAAATAAAACAGAAAATAAACTATAACATAAGATCAATTTTGTGGAGTACGCATTGTGTCCAGCTTCTAGTTTTCATTGATTCGCTTGGTTCCAGTCAGGTGCATGTTCAGCTTCTCACAATCTAAATAGCTTCTAACATGTTCAGTGGGCTTGAGGGTGGTCACTCTCATTGTTCTGAGATGCCAGCAGCTTCTTTATTTATCTATTTTTCATTTCTATTTTTTTCCTTTTCTCTTGACAGCGTCCAGCTGTGTTCTCACTGTGGAAGGATGTGCAGTAAAGCCTATGGATTTTTTCAGATCTGAAGCATGAGTGTAGTTTGATTTTGTCATATCTCTCTAAGATGAAAGCTTTAGGTTTATCTCATGGCAACAGTTTTGGTGGTCTGCCAGCTATTCTGAGCTCCGGTTTAAAAAAAAAAAAAAGAATTCCCCATTTTTCTTTCATTTTACCTTTTTACTTTCTCAATGCACATTGATTATGTAATCTGATGTCTAATCTCCTGAGAAACACATCCAGAAAAAAGGAATCTCTTGTACATATGATAGCTGTTTTGACTGGAAATGAAGAGTACTGTGGTTTATGCTAAAGTTCTGCTGGTCCTGGTAGAACCTTGAAAGAGAACTGGAAGAGGAGGAAGTTGTAGGTGAGAGAATACGGGATTGGCAGTACCGTGCGAGGTATCACTGTGTGTGTGTGTGTGTGTGTGTGGTGTAAGAGAGTTGAAGAGTGGTTAAATGGTCAATCTTACTATACGCTGTCTTTTTTCTATCCACAATGTAGGATCTTCTTTTTTTCTTGCCTTTCTCTTCTTTTCTCTTTCACTCTCTCTCTTTTCTATATATATCTCTCGCTCTCTTTCTCTTTCTCTCGCTCTCTCTCCTCTGCTTTGTGGTAATGGACGTATGGGACTATGTTGTAGGTAAAGGCCCAGAGACCATCTTTGCGGGCCAGAACCTGAATGATAACGAATGGCACACTGTCCGTGTGGTCAGGAGAGGGAAAAGCCTGCAGTTAACAGTGGATGACCTGCAGCCATCGGAAGGTACATTAGATCCCCTCACCTCTCACATATTCGCAAAACTGACCGTTCAGAACAGATGATCCAAATTTATATGGGTTATGTGTTTATTGCGCTTTCATTTAACTGCTCTACTGTGTATTTGTGGATTGGAACGTGTCCGATGCCTGTAGAAGGCTGGAAATTCACTATGTTCACATAACCTTCCTGACTTGAGTGAGAGTAATTCTAAACACCCCCCAATACAACTTCATTCTTTTCACATTCTTTGAGGCAGCTTCAGGCAGAACGGTGTAACACCACTTCATACGCCAAGCTTTTCTAAGTGTCTCATCTGATTGGTCTCCTTCTGAAGGTCAAATCACAGGTGACCACACGCAGCTAGAGTTCCATAACATTGAGACAGGCATCGTCACAGAGAAGCTCTACATGCCTGCCGTACCATCCAACTTCATCGGGCACCTGCAGGGTCTGGCCTTCAACGGCATGTCCTACATCGACCTGTGCAAGAACGGCGACATTGACTACTGTGAACTGAACGCTATGATTGGCTACAAGAGCATAGTGGCAGACCCAGTGACCTTCAAGTCTCGCTCCAGTTACGTGACCCTGCCCACTCTGCAGGCCTACTACTCCATGCACCTGTTCCTCCAATTTAAGACCACCTCACCCGATGGACTGATTCTGTACAACCGAGGAGACGGCAATGACTTTATAGTGGTGGAGCTGGTCAAAGGGTGAGAGACACGTCCTGAGTTTAATATTCTGTATTTAAATAAAGTCTTTGGAGTTATCATTGACACTGGGGCATATTATGGCTCAGCTTACCACTCAGTTTTTATATTAAAGTGATAAGCTGTGTCGTTACTGTAGCCTGTGTGGAGATGTGTTATCCATAAGGGTTTCAGTCTAGAGTCTATGTTTCATACATTTCAGCCCAGGATGCTCTTCTCTTTGAATAAACAGTGCAGCATAGCCAGTTAAGAGGAAGATCATATCGATGCCATCAGAACCTTGCATCTAATAACCTTTGCCTGTTTAATTCTGAAGGATATGCAGAGGAAAAATAGTTACAATATTGTACAATAGTGTACAAACGAATGATATAGATATAGATATAGATTATATAAGCATTATAAATGCAAAAATATATATAAAATATCAGAACAAAATTTTTATATTGGCCATTTAGTAATGTTCTTATTAGGAAAACAGTAATAGGCCAAATGATATTAAAATAAAATAAGATAATCCTTTATTAGTCCCACAGTGGGGGAAATTCACTATGCTACAGCAGCAAAGGGATAGCACAGCACTTAGTATAAAAAATAGATAAATAAACAGAACAGTATATACAATATAAATAATAAAAAGTTGAGAACTCTTAAAATTGTATTTACAAATAATTGCACGATGCTTCTTAATTGAACAGGGTAATGGAAAAATAATGCACATTACATTACACTAAAAAAATTAATTTCCTGTAAGTGTGTAGTGTTTAAGTGTGTGTGTATGTGCTCCGCTGTGTATGTGTGGTCTGTTGTGAGCAGTGCTGGTTATAGAGTCTAACAGCAGCAGGAAGGAAGGACCTCTAAGGAGTCTATTCTGTGTGACAGTGCTTGAATAGTGGGGGACTGTTCAGTGACGTTGTCCTCCTCTTTCTGCTGGCTACAGTTATATGCACTACGTCTCGGACCTGGGGAACGGTGCTCATCTTATTAAAGGCAATTCCAACACACCTCTCAATGACAACCACTGGCACAATGTGATGATCTCACGGGACACCAACAACCTCCACACGGTGAAAATAGACACCAAGATCACCACCCAAACCACCACAGGCGCTAAGAACCTGGATCTGAAAGGTACGCAGAGAAGCTTACAGTACACCAGTACTAGTGTCACTGGATCTTTTTACTTTTATTTATGCAGTATTTTTTGCTCCCACCAGAGGGCAGCAGCTTCATGTTTCTGATCACAAGCTTTCTCTCTCTCTCTCTACATCAGCATGAACTGTTACTGCTTTCTCTCTGTAGGTGACCTCTATATTGGAGGGGTGGCCAAGGAGATGTATAGAGACCTGCCTAAGCTGGTGCATTCTAAAGAGGGCTTCCAGGGCTGCCTAGCTTCTGTGGACCTGAATGGCCGGTTACCGGACCTGCTGTCCGACGCGCTGACTGCTGCAGGCCAGGTGGAGAGGGGATGTGAAGGTGGGCATAGGAGAGTGGGAAGATATGTGCTCGGACGGGGCTTCTGGTCACCTGTCCTCAACATAGCGAGGCCTTGTGTTCACATTTTGTGCACTTAATTGTTTTCTTGTTCTGCCTTTTCTCGTTCTCACTCTCTCTCTCAGACAATTCTCAGCACTTACTTCCCGTCTACGGTCCCTTTGACCCTAGATTGATGCTGACTGTAGACTGACCGTAGTGAGTTTGTAGTGCTATGTCTGGACCTCGTCTGGCTTTTCTTTGTTCAGCTCTCAGCGCCAGTTCTAACCCTCTGACCGCTCCAGAGCTTGATTTGCGTTGCGTCTTTTATTCTCTCTCCCTTTCCCTCTTTCCTGCTCTCACTTTTACCTAATTTTCTGTAATCACACAAAACAAAAAACAACATTTTTTTCAGTGCCTTTACTAACATCTTATATATTTTGCTTTTCTTTTTCGTTTGGCTGACAAAAGTTGCATTGATGAAAGCTGACTTGCAAGGTAGATAGATATATGTGTGTTGAAACCGAGTGCCTCCCTCTACCCCTCCTCCAGTGTGAAAGTCTAATGTTGTAGATCACTTTTTTGCCTAGCTGCCAGTGGAGTTAATCCATCACAGTAAATACAAGCACCGAAAAAAAAGGCACATCTTGTATTTACAGCCCCAGAGACTTCAACGTGTCCTGTGTCGGTTTCCTTCACTTACCTGTCACTACTGTTTTTTATTTATTTATTTATTTCTTTTCCTTTAAAGCTCACATCTGTTCTGTTCTGTTGTTAATGAAGGCATGTGTTTGGCCCCCTTTCCTTCCTGACTTTGATCCCTCCCACCCACTGCATGTAGTCTAGACCCTTTTAATAGAAGTGCGCTGGTAAGTCCAGCGTCCTCTATCCTATTATATCCTATTGCGGTTATGGATCACTCTCTTATATCTTATGAATGCACATCCAGATTACTCGTTCCATATAGATTAGAATCCACTTGAGTGAGTCTATGAGCTCTCTGATTTGGAGGCCAAGTACCGTGGGTCCTTCACACGGAGACTGTAAATAGTCTTCGCTCACGCAGATGAGAGAAGACAGGGAAAAGTGAGATCATGCGGGTGACGTTAGCCGAATCCTCGGCACTATTCCCCTGCCGATCGGCTTGCACAGACGATTGGCTGGCCGATGGAGACCAGAGGGGGTCTACGCAATGAAGGCCTGCTTTACACGTCCGCTGAAGTAGCGAGAGTAATGGGAACAGAAGTGTTTCTGCAGGCTGGAATACGCCCGGCCCATTGCCTCGGTGCTCCGCCACTAGACACCGAGCAGAAAATGAGCTCCTTCCAGACAGTCCCATTTATCTTTGGGCTTCATTTCCCCGGGCAGCCAGGCTTTTTTAGATCCACCTCAACAATAACAGGAACAGACTTCATTATCACAAAAGAGGCCCGTTATTATTACCGCAGCCGCTGAAGCCAAGCTGTCACCGACACTAAAATTGCCTCCATGACCGATGCCGATGCTACGACTAATAGGTTTCTAGATCGCACTTTACAATGCAGCAGCCCATATAATCATTACAAAAAAAAAAAAACACAGTGGAGCAAGAATTTCACTCTTAACTCTCTAACCATTCTGAAAAGCTTGTGTTAATGAGGAGCCTTATAATAAAACAATGAGTGTCCAGTTTTATTCATTTAAAGCATTAAAATTATAATTATTGATATAAAACGTTGCTATTATTTGATTAATTTGAACATTTGTGGAAAAGTCCTGCATAATTAAGTAATTAAAATGAAAACAAAGGACTTCAAAGTGGTTTGATGTGAAATGCTCTTTTATGGAGAAACCCACCGAGCAGTCTTTCACAGTGGTGGTGATTGGAACCAGACAAGTCTTTAAAGCCTTGCATATGTGTATATTAAAGCAAGTGGCTACAGATATGTTTCCTTATGGCTGAGAAGTTGTTTTATTAAATGTTTTAAGATAAGACTTTGAGTAGGGGAGGTTGCATTATGTTGAATACCTGTCAATCACCTCCATAGTAAAAATATATTCTGTTTTTTTTACAGTGCACCATTTCACATCATACCGTACTGAAAGGCTTTGTTTACATCTCGGCCACTGAATTACATTACATTAGTACTCTTTCTAAACGTTGTTCCTTTGACCTTCTAACCACATTAAAATCATCCACCCATATGATCTATCAAACCTAACTGGACTCGGCTTTACTCCCACTACAGTCCCAACCTATCAAATAGAAAAGGAACCAAAAACAAGGTCACATGTCAGGCTTGGAATTAAGAGGAACCCTAAGAGATTCCTCTTAAAGGTTCCAGAAACAGGTTCTTTAGGGGGCGATGCCACTGAAGAACCACTTTTGGTTCCTTAAAAAGAACATTTCAGTTGATGGTTCTTTAAAGAACCATTCCTGTAAATGAGGTGTGTTGAGTGTGAAGAACCTTTTCTGAAGGTTAAAGAACCTGCACATGATGTAAGGTTCTAAACCGATGAAACGTTTGTCCTGGTATCATGTGTCCAAGCCGAGAACCGTTTAGAAATCTTTATTTCTTGAGTAGTGCAGGTTTTGTTAACATAGCGGCCACTTTCTCAGACTACTTTTTTTTTCATGCCTTTGATTTATGGGGTTAAGTAGCTCTTATATTCTTTCTCTTTCTCTCTCTCTCTCTCTCTTGCTTTCCCTCTCACCTCGCTCTGCAGGCCCCAGCACTACGTGCCAGGAAGACTCCTGCTCTAACCAGGGGGTATGTCTGCAGCAGTGGGAGGGCTTTACCTGTGACTGCAGCATGACATCGTTTGGAGGGCCGCTCTGCAATGATGGTGAGTGCACCTGTATGCTTTTTGTCTATGTGAACACATTCTGATACATAAAACATCTGAGATTTACCAGCTGGTTAAAGATAAATGATATAAAGAACATTTCTTCTACATATCTTCGCTTTACAAAGAAAAACAAGCCAAAATTGCATCTTTACAAAAGAGGTGAAAATGTTCTCCACTTTTAATGCAAGTCAATGGAACTGGATTTTTTTTCCAAGTTGTTTTGGAGCATTTCTATTGGTCCATTGACAAAAGATGGAGATGTTTGTTTGGGGCGGCCAGTGGTGTAGTGGTCAGCACTGTCGCCTCACAGCAAGATGATCCTGGTTGGATTCCTGGTCCAGGCAGTTCTGTGTGGAGTGTGTATGTTCTCCCCGTGCTTGAGTGAGTTTCCTCCGGGTACTCCGGTTTCCTCCAACAGTCCAAACACATACATGTTAGGTTGATCCTTACTCTAAACTGCCCGTAGTTGTGAGTGTTGGCCATGCGATGGACTGGCGAACTGTCCATGGTGTACCCCGCCTTTGCCCGATGACACTGGTATTGGCTCCAGCCCCCCCGTGACCCCGACTGGTGGGATTAAGCAGCAGATAATGGATGGATGTTGGTTTGGACAGCAACGATATGCAGAAAGTAGCATCCTTCGCAGAAAGTGGTTTAGAAGTTTATAAATCTCTTCTTGACGTGTTCAAGCAAATCCACCCACGCGCAGCTCCTAAGTATTGTTCCCAAGCATATAGGCCCACCCGCTCTGTAGGTACGACACTGATTCAGCTGTTCGTAGAGAAAAGAAGATGGAAAGGGACCATGTTTTAGCACCATCCTTCTAAGGAAAGCTCATTTGCGAAGTCAAGCAAATCCTCCCTTCAGGCAGCCATTCTGCTGTGATTACTTTTCTTTGAAATTGAAATGTCTTGTTTTTCTCGGAGCCGTCACACAGTTGCTGTTGACTACAGGCTGCCGGTACAGCTTCGTATAAAATATTATTCATACAATTCTCATATTATTCCAGGCCTCCTGCTGCTACACCACTAGGTGGCATGATTGGACTGTTGTTGATGCAGTAGCTCAGAAAGTGACACAAGTTTATGGAGTCGTATGTCTCACTCCGCCGCAGTGGAGAAGGACTTCATAATGAGACAGTTTCTGGCTGGTATGAATGATTTTGCTCGTGCGCGTGTGTTTCTCGGTGTGTTTATGAGTATGTTTTCTCTGCCGCTGCGCTGTCTTCACAAAACAGACAGACTTTGACTCGTGCATGAAAATTGGCCTGAGAGCTGGGGAGCACTCGTGTGTTGCGAAAGTGCTGAGTGCCAGAAAACTGAAGGAGGCCCAGAGTCCTTGAGCTGGTTTAGAAGGAGCGGATCTGTTACAGGCTGAGGCCCAGCACAGCTAATCCACACTGCGGGCTTTGCCAACCTGATAAGAGCATGTCTTTGTTCTGGGAAACCACACAGACAGCTCCCCCTGCGTCCCCCATGGCCCTGCCCGCAACGGAGATGAGAGGAGCTCACTCAGAGGGTTCCGCTAACCTCCCGCCATCTCGCTCCAGCTTTCTATTTTCTTTTCACTCCTGCTTCTCCACGCTGCTTCACTCCTCTTTCTCAGTACAGCCTTGACTTGCATAAGGGAGCCAATACCAATTCAAATTCATATATCCAATACATTTGGCTGATAGAATTTAATATAGTAAAGTAAATGCTCCTCTGTTATATGGGTTGATATTACAAGTTATTTGTTGATTTTTAAGGGCCCATATCTTTTAAAATATTTTTTTGCTGGTATTTCAAACTGTGGTACACTAGCTATAGGCCAATATTTGCACATTTGGCTGTTTATGTGGTCTTGGTAGACCACCACACCGCAATTCTATACATAAGCCACACCATAACTCCACCACCTCCTGTGTTGTGATTTTGATTAAAACTCGTCAGATAAAATGTTACAGTGATGCTGAAGAGTGAATAATGAGGAGTCAGAGTTGAACATGTGGCTGTTTACTAGGAGGAATAATGCAGCGTGACTAACACGGCTGTTAAAGCATTTGGAAATGGGGCTGGGGGGCTTGTGCAGGAAGCTTATTGTATATCTCATCTATACAAAATCAATATTTGGCTTAGCCCTTATATGTATTGCAATATATGGACGATAGAGAATATTTCTATGCTGCATATAATTTATTTAATTCCAAAACCAAGTTATAAAATCAGTTTTAATGATATAAACTCTTTAACCATGACAGTGTTTCATCTTCAGAATTACCAGTTCAGCCAATATGGTGGTACCAGCAGCCGACAGGTGATGATTGTCAGTTTAGCAGTCACTGTTAGGCTTGTAGTTCCAACACGAGATCATAAAATCAAATCTTTTCATAATTCTTCACGTTTGAGGCGAAACAAAACAAGTCATTACATATCGATGCTTTGTTGGCAGGGTTATTGATACGTTGTGGGAATATCAGCCGGAATATCAATAGAGGCGGAATCTTAAGGCGTGCGCAATCAGAGCTGTTGACTTGCCGAGTTCTTCATTCTTCTCTCTCACACCTACTGTCACATTCATATATTTGAACAGAAGACATATTAAGCAGTCATTCATAGCCATAAGGATTTGTCATTGAAGCGTAGGGGAGTGCGTGAGTCACTCTGTTTCTCCTGCCCTGCTGTCGGCTGCACGCTGCAGCGTTAGTGTGCGTGCGTGTGTGTATGTGTGCGTGCGTGCGCATGTGTTTTCCAGCCTCCTGTTAAACTGTCATGTAGATTATCTGCTGTGTGCACCACTATGTGAGATCCAGGCTGTAAGAGAGATTGGCAGAAATGAAAATAAAGGCTGTATTTGTGTCACGGATTCACCCACGCACGTAGACACGCGGCGCACGCCACTAAGCTCATTCAGATGTATAGATGCCTTCAACCGGCCAAATGACCTGTGGCCTGTGAAAGCTCGGTCGAGTGTGAGAGGCACGGCCCAGACCCAGTGCATCCTGGATGTGTGCAGCTCATGTGCACACACACTCACACATCTGCACATCTGTCTGTCAGATGGAAGTAATGTCTCTCTCCGCCCTCTCATAATGCATCTCTGGGCTTGGAGTGTGTTGAGCTCCGTTTGCGCCCGAGGGCCGTGCTGCATGTCTTAAGCATGGCTCATCGTGCATACGGCGCTGCAGAAAATAATATCTTGGCAAATGAAAGAGTCTTAGATGTAAGAAACATATGCCATGTATCGCATGGTGGGATTGTTGTAAGAGCAGTATAGTGAGAAAAACACAATTCCAAGGGCCCTGAACAGAAAAGGGGGCCACAACGATTATTATTATTTATTTTTTTTGCCATTTGATTTTCAGGCTTATTGACAAGACTTCCTTCAATAAATAACAATTAAAGAATAATCTTAGATGTGCCAGCATCAATGCATCTTGCTTCCTGTTACCCGAACCCTAACCCTAACCCTAACTCTAACCCTAACTCTCTACATCTGTCAGCCTGGGTCAGGTATAAATTAAAACCAGATCCATTATTCCACGACTCAGTTTTCTGGTTTGTAGCTGGATGAGTGAGCGTATTTTGATGTGATGGAATAATAATAATAATAATAATATTAATAGTAATAATGCTGCATCTTTCCTAATTAGTTTTACCCTTTAACTGCCAAGACACAAGGTCAGTTGTATATGCAGTCATTGTTACAGCTTGCTGAATGCTGAGAATCAGAATTATGGACATATAACGACATACAAAGTAGGGTTATACTTACAGGTCAGTCTAAGGGATGAGGTAGAGGTTGATGGATCCACTAAGATAATAATAAAAGATAATAAAACCACAGGAAACACATGTGCATTCATTTAAGTGTATTGATCAAAGTTTACACAACAGAACAGAAGGAAAGGCATTTCTTCAGGGGTAGGCAAGGCCAAAATAATAAACAAAGCCCAACACTAACTCCAAAGCCCAACAACTAACTTTTCCAAACAAAGAAAGACAGAAAACAGAAGACAAGGATTCAGCCTAGCTCCCTAACTAAGCCAAATCCAGGAGAGAAGGTAGGTATTTAAAACAAATGGCCCCCTTTCAGCCATAGGTGTGTAACAATATACGAGATTTAAAAAAAGGAACAATAGGATTTATATATATAGAGTCAGAGTAGAGTATATATAAGTCAGGTATAGACACTGCACTATTCAAAGAACTTCCAAAAAGCTGGTTTACACACAGTTTACACAGTTCCTCAAAATCCAACACACACACACAGCATGAGAGTCAGCATTCCAGAGCACCCCATCTCAATCACTTCCTGAGTTACTCCACCTTTAACCTTCTCTGGGGAAGACTCATCCCACAGCAGCCAACTCTGGAGACAGCTCCCACCTGGAATCAGGGATGGGAATAGGAAAAGGAGGAGAGGAAAAAGAAAAAAGAGAGAAAGACATGCACAAAAAACAAAACACTGCACAGCAAACGTATCAGTTATGATATTTTTCACATGGTTCTGTTAAGGCAAGTGAGCTGAGGGCCCAGACATGAAATGTTCAGTGGGCTCAGCTTTCTCATGCTGGAGTTGTAAGGAACGTTTTAAACCAGACTGCTTTTAGAATTAAGCCCAGCACAGAGCAACCAGTTTAAACAAGGCAAGGCAAGTTTACTTGTGTAGCATCTTTTATACACAGTGGCAACTCAGAGTGCTTTACATAAATCAAGACATAAGAAACAAAGCATTCAAATAAATCAGTTAAAAGAAATAAGAAATATATGAATATTTAAAAGAAAGAGAATTAAACCTAAAAGTGAAGTAAGAGGTTTAAAATTGAAAGAGTTGTTAGTTTAGTAAGGGTAAGAGTTTTAAACTGAACTGAAAGCCTGCTGGAATGTTTTCAGTCTGGATTTAAAAACATTCATTTACAAATACCAGTCAAGGTATTATAGCTCTTAGCTCTTTTTTTTTTCTGGGGTGGGAGGCTCTGGTGAGCAGGGGAAATGGGGGCTGTTCTATACTTATGTCATTTCTTTTATTTGTTATTGTTATTATTATTATTATTTTTCTCTCTCTCATTGATATGATCACTCTTCATCCATGTTAAAATAAAAACAGTTGTTCACAAAAAAAAAGATAAGAGATGCTGGAAAAAAGTCATAAGTGGATTTCAGGGGCAGAAATATGAAAATTAAGCTTAAGAAAAATATAGGATAGGACGCTTTAAGAAGCTTTCATTTACCAAGATTTTTTTTTTTTTGCAGTGTGCTTTCAGTCCCTAACAGGAGATGACAGTTACAGGAGGTTTTACCCCCTATACGCACACACACCTCCGCACTCAAACTGTTCGCTGATTGGTGTGTGAACTTTCCCAAATCTGAAATTATGTCAATCTGGTCCTTATCGCTTTCATCCACACACCCTCACTCACTCACTGACACACACACCCTCGCGCCGCAGTGAGTTTCCGAGAGTGAAGCAGCACTCTGATTTCTGCGGGTTATCACAGAACACTTCTGAATATTGTAATGAGTGGGGGAGGAGTGATGAGGACAGGCCACAGGGACGGCTGCACGCTGATTAGCTGTGTGTAAGCACAATTAAAGAAACAGAGCGCAGATAAGGAGCTTATGTGTAGCGCAATGCTTAAAAAAAAAAGAAAAAGAAAAAAGTGGTCACGTTGACATGGAAATATGAACAGATAACATGTTCTCCGGTATGAGAAATTAAATCTTGATACGTTTGTTCTATTCACCCACAAAACAGAGCCCCCTTCCCCTCTCAAATAGAACATCCTTTCTACAAAGCCCATGCATCATTTTTAATTAGCTCTGCTATCTGCGATCTCATTTTTATTAAAAAAAAAAAGTCAATATTCCTCAGTTAGCTGAGGGCTTGGGTCAGGTGGTTTGAAGGAGGGTCCTCGTCCTTTTCCCTGTAGCGTATTATCGTGAAATCAAAAGAAGGAAGGGTAAGGAAGGGTGGGATGAGAGAAAAAGCAGAAACCTGGGGAGCATGAGAAAAAATGCTCTCTTCAAATCATTTTCTTTCTGCTTCTTTTGAAAGACCCCAAACGTCCAGCTGCATCTAAATAGAATATTATGAAATACAACACAATGTAGAGCCCAAACAGAGAGCCACAGAATGCTTTGTGTCGGTGTTTAAAAGAGTAAAAGCTAGATCCACCTATGGAGCCCCCTGCTGTTCAAATTGGTTGAAAATGCTGCATGCAAGTGCATGTGTTCAAACATGCTCTACTTCCTTTGAATGGCTTTTGAGGTCAGCTG